>SZWC01004708.1:54841-66781 GCA_023375785.1 Penium margaritaceum | reverse complement strand
TCCATGGGCGTGACGTCGCTCTCGGCCCGCTTGCCGTAACCACCACCAAAAGAGTTGTGGCTGTTGGCATGAGCCTGTTGCACACGCGAATCATACCGTTCGGCTGCTGTGATCATTGCCGACAGGTCGTCGTTGAGGTCGTGCATCACCGTCACAGCGCGGGTGTCGTTCTTGAGGCCGTTGCTGTAGTGGAAGCACAATTCGTGCGAGTCAAAGCCACAGTTGGCGATGATCTCACAAAACCTGCAGGTGTAGTCGGCGACGCCGCCAGTTTGGCGAAGCCGACGTAGCTTAGCACGCGCGTTGTTCCTTACGTCACCCACGGTGAAGCACTTGATGAACGACTCCGTGAACTCCTTCCACGAGGTCGGCCATTTCAGGGTAGGGTCGCCACTACTGCAGGTTGGAGCCGATGGGGTTGAGATTCCGGTCGCGGCCGCAATGCCGGCGACCATTACTGCTCCACTGCCGTGTGGATTGGACCGCATCACATCAGCCCACCAATCCAACGATGCCCCTCTCAACAGGGTCACGGCATAGTCGCGGCGCGCCTCGTACCTTGAGGCATCCACGCCGATGGCGGTGAAGTACAATTCCAGTCCTAGTATCCAAGCGTGCGGAGCTGGCCCATCCTTCTTCGATGGGTCAAACGGCTCCGGCTTGGGCGGGCTCGGGACGCCCACCGCAGGTACGTTTGCGGTGGCAACTGCCACTGGTGTTGTCACTGGACGCTTCGCGAGCTCTTGATTGAGATACTCGTTCTGCTTCTCCAACAAGTCCATCTTGGCCTGCATTTCGACGAGCAACTTTTGCAACGTTGCGGCTGCTGTTACTTCGCCTTGCGTGTCAAACGCCGCGGCCATCGAGAACGTGCTGGATGAAGTCATCCNAGCATCACGTAGCTCATCTTCCCAGCTTTCCAACGCACCAAGAATCGCATCATTCCGTGGAGGAACGGCCGAGATATGGCCGTTTCCGTGAACCACGATAATCTGCCGCTGGCAGCACCACTAGCGGCGGTGACGGCCGCCCGAAGCGCCCTTGCTGGTAATAACACATCGGGGCGCCATTCCGAAGCGCCCTTGGCCCTCAATGATCCTTGACTCATTGACTAACCGGGCCCCAAGGGGCGCTTCGGCCTTGTTGGGTCTTCCGAGGGTCGAGCCTTGGTCCTTGGGGATGAATTCCCGTCATCTGTTTTCCCCTCGGCCGGTCCCACCTTCGGCCGGGCGTAACTTCCTCAATTCTTGATGGATCGACCCCGTTCTTGGGTCGATCTTGCACGGTTTTTCCTGTAGATTTCAAATCCACAGTCAGATTATACATTCAAGGAAGCCTCAAGCCGTGATCAGTGCCGTTGGCACTGTCCGGCTTACAAGCCCTGATGCCTTTCGGGTTCTCGACAATTGTTGTATGTTTGTTTGGTAACTTCACTTCTATGTTTCGAAGCATGCCCTTTACTGTCTCTCCACCTTTTAGAGCATCATTTGTCACATTTTGTTATCTGCGGCTTACCCTCTCATACAGAACATTGCCTAGGCGATTCATCTATTCCCTCACAATCTTCACGTTTGCTTGTCGCTATGGAGAGCTACTTTAGTGTCGTTCATCGTTGACACACAATGTGCTCTAGTTTAGCTTTATACTCTTTCGGGTTCACTGACAACATTGGTGACATAGAGAGCATAACCAATGGTCATGCCCCCTCAAGGAAGAGAAAACTGGCAGGGAAACAACAAAAGATGTTCAAGCTAAGTGGGCAAGCTGTCTACATGACAATGAAACAATTGGTGCATGTTTCTCCACTATTTGATGTGGCTCTACTATTTGATGTGGCTCTACTATTTGTGTTGTGATTTGTGACGTTCCTGCCGACCTGTACAGTTTACTATGACCACTCAGCCATGTCCATGCCCGTGCAGATCTCTGATGCGGACGCATGTGGTACCGGTGCGTCGTCTGGTGGTGGATTACCAGCTTGGAGAGGACCGACGACCGTCCCAGAGCTCTGGACGCTGCCTGGGACATCCTGCAGTCTTTCTACAGCATGTAGGAGTTTATCGGGAGACTGGCCATGGGCCCGATTTGCATGTTTTTGCATTGTTTGTCCACCATTTGATGCCGGATACATGCATGTGACCAGGTGTAGCGTCCGGATTGTGATTCTCCATGTCTAGGTTCAGACGGCGTAGCGTTCTGACATGTCTACGCTGAGTTACGGCCAAGACAATGGTTTTGGACCGGTTTTAGGACAGACCTTGTGCTGCCGCGTGCGACACCCGCCGTGAGCCGCGGCACGTACTTATGCCAAGAGACCTGTCATTTGTCATTTCTCTCTGCAAATGCTCTTGAAGCATTCAGACACTTTGTCTTGTGTCTCCTAGACAAACCCTTGCCGTTGAGTATACGACTTGTGACTATCGTCATCGTCTGACCAGGCACTGACGCCTAGTCAGCAACTGTGTCACTAGGAAGTTTCCACGCATCTTCTCTTGGTATCAGAGCGGTGAGACAGTTCTTGCTGAGCTGCACAGCATAGACACAGCAGAGCAGTAGCTGAGAGCGCCACCGCTACAACCGATCCACACGGACCCGTCGACGTCACCCGACTGTCGGCGACGTCACCCACCTTCAGCACGTGAGAGTGCATCACCAGCATCGGCTAGCAACAGTAGGAGACAGCTACAGCAGGCAGCAGCCACTAGCAGCTGCCGGCATTGGCGCTGACAGTGGCGGCAGGAGGCCGCAGCCATAGCAAGCAGCGGCGGGCAGCAGAAGTAGCAGCGCGCGGCAGCAGTAGCGCGCAGCAGTCGTAGCGTGCAACAGGAGCAATGCACAACAGCGCTACATAGCGGCACCAGGGAGCAGCCGCAACAGGCGGGGGCGGGCAGCACCAGTATTGGCAAGCAGCAGCACGCAACAGCCATAGCATTGAGCAGTAGCAGTAGAAGTTAGCAGCACTAGTAGCAGCGCGACAGCGCCAGCGCGTAGCAGCAGTAGCGCGTAGTTAGAGAAGCATGCAGCAGCGCCACTACGCAGCAACAGCGCGCAGCTACTACCATAGCTACGCAAGTAGCTGCACAGCTGCTGTTGCAAGCGCAGGCGCAGCTACGGCAGCAGCCGAGCAGAAGCTGCTACGGAGCTTCTGCACAACTTCCGCACGGCTGTCGCAGAGCAGCCGCCCAACAGCCATATGGGTTTTTGAAAAACAATGGGAACTATGCTGATGTCAGCATTTTTCTTGCTGACGTCATAAGGTCCTTACTGATGTCAGAAAATCCTTGCTGATGTCAGCAAACCCCTGCTGATGTCAGCACCTCCCTTTGTCAAATTTTGGGGTCGATACAACAGGAATTGCCGGAATTTCACCTCCTCAAGAACCTCTGACATTGTCAAAATCCGACCAGTTTGACGTCCCGGTCCATACTGAGCGCTGACATGGCTCCGATCGATGACAAGGGCAAAGGACCACTAGATCCCTCCTCCTCCTTAGGGGTCATGAGCCCACGCTAGCAGGCCATTGCGGATCTACAGAGTCAGCAGGATGAGATACGTCGTCAGCAACAACACCAGACTGTCGCCATCCGTGCGCTCACACCGCTCGTGGTCAGGCCACGGCCCCCAGCACACATCCGGGGGAGTCGGCGATGCCATACCTTCTACACAACACTCAGCATTTACACGGAGGAGAGCAGCAGGACAGGACCAGTAACTCTTCAATCTTCTGGATGAGGACCATGACATGCCAGGGATGGATGACGACACCTATGAGAGGGAGATTCGCGTGCTTCATGAGCGTCTCCGCAAGCTTCAGACGCGTCCTGGTTCCCTGTTCCCGGAGATCCGACCCTCGCCTGATCCGTACCTCAGTAACTTTCCTCGTCCCGGTGTTTTCCCCATCCCTCGTTCCTCCCAGCCTGTGGTTTTCCTCCCCACGGAGCGGCAACCCATGGACTTCGAGACACCGCCACCACGCTATGTCAGCAAGGACGGCTTTGACTACTCGGAGACTCTCGTCAAGGTCTAGGCCACTTTAGAGGGGGTATGGCCCTACTATCACAGTCCGTACCAGGTTACGGACCGCGCTCAGGTGCTTACAGCGGATCGGGCGATGCGCGGATTCCTTTACGCCATGTCGTGCGAGACTGTCATGGACTTTCGCCCTTTCCTTGGAGATGCAGGCACGGGCGTGGGTGTTGATCCACGTGGGGGCTGGGACCTTGCACTGTCTTTGCTTGCTCTATAGACGCATGCCACCCACACGGCTCACATTTGTGCTTTCCACTCCCTTCGTCAAGGACTTTTCTAGTCCGCAGCTAATTACAAGCGGTGTGCCATGCACATCTACGCGCACCTTGGGACTTCAGGAGGTACACAACTCTGGGCGCTTCGCACACTAATGATCGGAGTCCGTCTTGAGTACGCAGACATCTTCTCGAGGTAGAGCGACGTCGTTCTTGAGCCCTTCTCCACCTCCCTTCAGCTTCTACCTTAGGCGCATCAGCTCTTCCTCCAGGTGACCTCCGCCTGCGAGACAGTCGTGGCCCACTAGGATAGTTCTCTTGCTATAGTGGTCATCGCATCATCGCCGACGCCCCTCTTGCAAATCACTTCTTTATCCTCTGGCACACCCTCCTCTTCCCCTTCCACCCCGGCTGCCCCGACTCAGATGCAAGGTGCGGCAGCCGCGGCACAGGGGAAGAAGGGTAGGAAGAAGCGTGGTTCAGGCCAGTAGCAGTCCTCGGGCAGTAATAGTTGACGCACTGTCCACTGCTACAACTATGGAGGCACTCATCGCTGCACCGAGTGCCAACAACCACTTGACTGCGCGCGGATCACCCGCGGTCTTCAGGCTACACACACAAAGCGGGCTACGTCGAACAGCACAGCCTCTGGTTGCACGGCTACCATGACTGCAACAGTTCTCGCTTCCTCACTGGCAAGTAGTGGCGACCCAGAACCGCGTGACCGTACCATCGCCGAGCTCCGTCATCTTCTGGCACTTTGCTTTCAGGGAGGTGCAAGTGTGTTGTCACAGTCGGGTGGTTCACAGACTGTTTGTTTGTCTGTTCTCGTCACTCGTGATGACTGGTGTGGGGGGGGGCACAGCTGGCATGTGATGACGATGGGCCTCAAGTACCGACTGGATTCATGAGTCACACCTCTGTGCCCTTTGTCGTTCCTCCTCATCTGTTTCTCAGCGCCCGTCTGAGGCCGAGTGCTCCATTGCCCGCTGTACAGTGACATCCTCCAGTCGTGATCCGGGTGGAACTTAGATCATCGATTCTGGTGCCACTCATCACATGACCTGTCGTCGTAGTGAATTTGTTGTTATTGGTCCCGTTGCGTCTGTTCACTCCGTTTGCACAAGCTCTGGTCAGTCCTTGCCGGTCCAGGGTGTTGGGGTTGTGTGCTTTGATGGTCCGTCTGGCCCCATGTATCTTTTCGAGGTGCTTTTTGTGCCTGACCTTGAGCTCAGCTTGCTTTCTATGCATGCCTACACACTGATGGAACTCTCTGTGGAGCACACTACAGACTCCGTGACTGTGACAGTAATTGATACTCGTATCATTTTTCTTCCTGCCTTTGTTGTGGATGATCTATATTGTGTCTCTCGAATTTCTCCTCCTCCTTTATCCTTCCCCTCCCCTTCTACTCAACTGTTTGTCACTAGCGTTCTATCTGCTAAGCACCAGCGACTGCTGCATCGTCGCCTATGTCATGTGGGCTATAACACTGTGCCGAAGCTCATTCGGACACAGCCCACACTCGGTCTTGACGTAGCTTCTTTCGAGAAGCCGCCCAAGACCGATTGTCTATTATGTGCTTTGGGTAAGATGCATCGTTGCATATACCCTGACTCCCGTTCTCGTGCACTTCGCCCTCTCGAGTTGGTCCATTCAGACCTTCTCGGTCCTCTTCCTGTCTAGTCTCTTTCCGATCGGGGCAGATATGTTCTGACCCTGACTGATGACCTCACTCGGATGCGGTGGGTGTACAACCTGTGCTAGAATTGTGATGCCGCTCTTGCTGTTTGCCTCTGGCTAGTGATGGCTGAGCGTCAGTCTCGCCACACCCTGCATACCTTCCGTTTTGATCAGGGAAGCGAGTTTCTTGGTGAGATGGAAAGTTTCTTCGCCGAACACGGGGTTTTTCACAAGGTTTTCGCTCCTGCTACTACTTAGCAGAACGGTCTCTCTGAGCAGTGGAATCGCACCATGGAGGATGTGGTTTGCGCTATGCCATCTGAGTGCGGTCTCCTGGATGCCTTCGCCTTCGAAGGATTCGCCTACATGACGTGGGTCTGGAACCACCTCCCGCACGGTCCCCTTCCGATCCACGTTACACCGTACCGGCTTTGGTTTGGCCACCGTGCTACCCTCCGTCTCGCTCGTGTCTGGGGATCCTTGGCTTCTTTGTGGTAAACCAAGGACCAGCAAGGGTCCAAGATCTTGCCGCGGGGTCGCTTGTGCGCCTTCATAGACATCTCCCCGCTGTCGAAGGCCTGGAATTTTTGGGACCCCGCCCGTGTCGCATCATTGAGTCCTGCAATACGCTCTTCTTTGAGTCTGTCACCTACCGTAATCTGACTTTGATCACGTTGCTGTCCGTCACGTACGTTCCTACGTGTGAGGCTTCCCGACGGATGGCAGAGTTTGAGCCTGCGAGCACCTCTCACCCGATTGATGCGTCCGTTCTAGCCCCCTCCACTTCTTGGTCTCCGGCTCTTGATGACCCAGCGATCATCGTTGTCGGCCCATAGACCTCTCCAGCACAGCCGGCTTCTACCCCTGTTCCCTCGCACCCTACAGGTACCCATGATCCTGTACCTGTGTCCGCCAGTACTCCTGCCTCTATGCGTGGTCCTACCTCACCTCCTGCTGCTACTGTCACACCCATTCCCGTGTCTCCCACAAACGCATCTCCCCGCACTGCATCACCTGCTCCTTTGCCTCAGCCCTCACCAGCTGTGGTCGTGCCTGTCCATGAGCTTGACGTGAGCCCCTTGAGCCCAGATTACTCACGTGAGTCCAGCAGTCGTCTTCAATCATTGGACTCCGGAGTCCAGCGAGTGTCACGTCCCGCACCCAGGCGCTCCACACGCAGCATCGCGAGTGGTGATCCCGGCACAAAGGCCCTAGGCCTCAATGTCCGCACTGAGTACACAGAGGTACATCCAGCGTGCCTCGTAGGGCACCACCTCGTCACTCGCGAGTTTCATATCGCTTGTGATGCAGCCGCTGACCTTGTGGTCGTCAGACCTAGCACTGAGGCATGTGCACTTGCCACTCAGAGCTCTCCCTCTATGGTGCCTGATCCGGGCACAACGAGGGAAGCTCTCTCATCAGAGGATGCTGACGTATGGCATGCTGCCTGCAAGGATGAGTTTTGCGCCATCCGAGAGCATGGAGTTTATGAGCTAGTTGACCTTCTACCAGGGAGGAAGGCTATTCAGGTGAAGTGGGTCTTTTGTAAGGAAGTGAAGCCGGATGGCTCATTGGAACACCACAAGGCTCGCTTGGTCATCAAGGGGTATTCTCAGATTGAGGGCATCGATTACACTGACACATTTGCCCCTGTCGGCCGCATGACCTCAGCTCGCACTCTGTTCAGTGTAGTGGCTCAGCATGTCTGGGAACTGCACCAGATAAACGTGAACCGTGCGTTCCTCCATGACTCTATGGATGAGGATATTTACGTGGATCAGCCACCTCGATTTGAGGATGGTGACAAGGTCCGGCGCTTGCGCAAGTCCTTGTACGGCCTCAAGCAGTCTCCTCGTTGTTGGAACCAGGAGATCACTGGCACCCTGACTCGTGCGGGATATGTACAGAGCGAGGCAGATTCCTCTCTCGTTATCCGACGGACGCCTGAGCGGTTCACCGCCATCCTGGTCTATGTGGACGGCCTTCTGATCGCGTCTCCTTCCATGGAAGAGGCCAAGGAGGTCCTCCAGACAGCCTATAGGATGAAGGACCTTGGTCCTGTAGCGGTATTTCTTGGCATGGAGATCGTGCGAGACAGCAGACGTCGGACACTACTGCTACATCAGGACCGACACGCACATGTCGGGAAGCGCTTCAGTGACCTCCTTGGCACATTGCCCACGGCCTCCACACCACTCACACCTGACGGGCAGGATGCCCTAAAGGTGGACGATCCCACACAGCTAGGGGAGACATTGGATTTGACCTTGTAGCTCCGTCTCATCGGATCTCTGATGTACCTGGCCACTACCATACGCCCCGACATCACCTTCGCCGCCAACCTCCTTGCATAGCTTTCGCAGGCTCACCGCGCTAGAGCCCTTAATGCGGCTGTGTGAGTGGTGCGGTATGTGGTCTCCACAGTGTACCTCGGGCTGTGCTTTGGCCGGCATTGTTCGGTGGTTTTTTACGGCTACACCGACAGCGACTGGGCCTGGAGTCCAGATGGACTCAGTCGCAACGGTTACGTGTTCCTGCTCGGTGGTACCGTTGTGTCCTTGCGCAGCGGGAAGGAGGGCGGCATTGCACGTAGCTCGTCGGAGACAGAGTATGTTGCTTTGGGTGCAGAGATGCTGAGGTAGTGTGGCTGTAGCGCTTGTTCCTTGAGCAGGGTCAGTCAGCACCTGCCATTATCCTTCGTTGCGAAAAACAGAGTGCCCTTGCCATTGCGAAGGACTCTGGTGTCTTTCACGCTTGCACAAAGCACATTGCGGTTGAGCATCACTTTGTGCGCGATCTGGTGGAGCGACACGTGATCTCCATCATATGGGTTGGCACAGACATGCAGCGTGCTGGCTTCTTGACGAAGGCACTAGCACGCACGAAGCTTCTGGCGGCCATTCGTTCTGTTGGGCTTCGCCCCTTGCCTGAGAGTAGTTGAATGTGGGGTGTGTCTGTGTTTGTGTCACGATTGTTTCTACACTCGTTGTACTCGTTTCAGTGCTGCACGTGTATGGACATGCGTACCATCGGGTCATGGGGGAGTATTGTGATTTGTGACATTCTTGTCGACCTGTACACTTTACTGTGAGCACTCGGCCGTGTCCATGCCCGTGCAGATCCCTGATGCGGACCCACGTGGTACCGGTGCGTCGTGTGGTGGTGGACTACCAGCTTGGAGCTGAGTGACGACCGTCCCAGAGCTCTAGACGCTGCCTGGGACCTCTTACGGTTTTTCTGCAGCACGTAGGAGTTTATTGATGGACTAGTCGTGGGCCCGATTTGCATGTTTTTGTACTGTGTGTCCACCGTCTGATGCCGGATACATGCATGTGACTAGTCGTAGTGTGCGGCTTGTGATTCTGCACGTCTAGGTTCAGACGGCGTAGCGTTCTGACATGTCTACGCTGAGTTATGGGCAAAACAGTGGTTTTGGACCGGTTTTGGGACAGACCTTGTGTTGCCGCGTGCGACACCCGCCGTGCGCCGCGGCATGTACTTATGCCATTGACCTATCATTTGTCATTTCTCTCTGCAAATGCTATTGAAGCATTCAGACACTTTGCGTTGTGTCTCCTAGCCAGACCCTTGCCGTTGTGTGTAGGACTTGTGACTGTCATCACCGTTTGGCCACGCACTGTCGCCTAGTCAGCGGCTGTGTCGCTAGGAAGCTTCCACGCATCTCCTCTATTTGATTTGGCTCTACTATTTGATGTGGCTTTACTATTTGATGTGGCTCTACTGTTTGATGTGGCTCTACTATTTGATGTGGCTCTACTGTTTGATGTGGCTCTACTGTTTGATGTGGCTCTACTATTTGATGTGGCTTTACTATTTGATGTGGCTCTACTGTTTGATGTGGCTCTACTATTTGATGTGGCTCTACTGTTTGATGTGGCTCTACTGTTTGATGTGGCTCTACTGTTTGATGTTGTCCACTCGACTTTCCCTGTGTATAGATTCCTCTTACGACAACTTGTAAGCACTACCACCACCTAAAATCACTTAAAATGCACAGTTGACCACTACATTCTCAGCTGACCACTCCCTTCTTGCTTCACAATGTGAAGTTCATATCGCTGTCAATGACATGCGACGACAGAGTTGGGCTGACAACGTGGGGTGGCAATGTTCGTCTGACAGAAATGTATGTTTTGAGAGTCATCAAGAATGCGAGTATTTCTGACACACTGCGTTGAGGGAGGGAAAGTGTTCAGTTTCTTGGGCTAGGGAGCCACAGAGAGTCATCCCCCTCGCTGCCCGAGGATTTCCCCCTCGTGGCTGGATATCTTCTTTTGAAACGTCTTGCAAAATGTCTAGAAAGTATATTTCGCAGACATTTTGCAAGACGTCTAAAAAGAGAACATCCTGCGACGAGACATCCCCCTGGCTGCCCACAGATTTCCCCCTCACGACTCCTCATCTTCTTCCAGCCACTGCTGCAGCCTTGTGACCTGAGCCGACCGCAGAGTGTGGTAATCACGGGCCAACTCCTCCGCGTTTGCCCTCCTCACGTCCTGCTCCTTTCCCTCGTGGACATGAGCGTCAGCTTCCACAGGTCTTCCTTTGCTTCCTCCTCCTGGCTCTGCCTTCTTCCCTTGGGCCCTGGAACCCCATCCATATCCACCCTGAATCGAAGGAAGGCCTCCCAGTGTGAGCCCCGCGCTGCTGCCAGCCTGGCCACCCAGGAAGCTTCCCAAGAAGCTTCTCAGACCACCAGTTATGCCGATGCCACCTTGCTGCTGCTGCTGCTGCCTCTGCTCCTGCTGCCTCCGCTGTGCATCTGATTGCGGCGATGCTGAAGCACTGCCTTGGAGAGATGTCTCTACTTTGTCATGATGGCTCGCCATACCACTGCTTTCTACTTCACGGGTGGGAGCATCCGCTGGAGTTGCTGCTTCTGCTTCTGCTTCTGGCCGGACTGCAAGACTTCCCACCACATCGTTCACAGGAACTCTTACCGCTGCCAAGGCTGCCGGAACCAGTTCTCCAACGGCTGTGGCACAGACTTGTGGTGCAGCAGCAGCTGCTGGCACAGCAGATCGTTGCGCTGCAGTAGATGAATTGGTGGCAGCACATGATTGCAATGCAGTAGATGACTGCGCTGCAGTAGATGGTTGACCTGCAGTAGATGATTGCGCTGTAGGAGACGATTGGGATGCAGTAGATGCTTGCGGTGCAGCAGACGTAAACAGTGCAGTGGATGCTTGCGGTGCAGCAGACGTAAACAGTGCAGTGGATGCTTGCGGTGCAGCAGACATGACCAGTGCAGTAGGCTCCGCTGCTTCTCCGCCAACCTCCAGCTCTGGTGCTGCGTCTGCTCCTGTGTGCGCTGCAGCAGACGAGGACCCAACCTCCGCAGGCTTTACTTCTGCAGGCTTTACTTCTGCAGCTGTGGACCTACCGGGCTCTGCTCGAGTGCCAGACGGCGATGGGACAGCAATGGGGTGCTGCACTGAAGAACCCGGCGTTTCTCTCGCAGCAGGCTGTAAACCAGTGGGTGCACGCATCTTCAAGCCCAGATTGATCCTGCAAGCAAGCGAGGAAGCAGAGGCTGGAGTCTGAAGGGTGTGCATTCGGAGCGTTGTCAGTCGATGCAAACAACCACAATCTTTCACCCTAAGCTTTGTCGGTCTACGTTTTTGGGGGGGAAAAGACACAGACCAAATCACGACTCATGCAAGACGGAAGAACTCCCCAGATATATATGGGAGACAAAAGAAGGGCACAGAACGAGGACAAGGACGAGGACGAGGACAAGGACGAGGACGAGGACGAGGACGAGGATGAGAACAAGGATGAGCACGAGGACGAGGACGAGGACGAGGACAAGGACAAGGACGAGGACGAGGACGAGGATGAGGACGAGGACAAGGACAAGGACGAGGACGAGGACGAGGACAAGGACGAGGACGACGATGAAGACGAGGATGAGGACGAGGCTGAAAACGAGGACGGGAACGAGGACAAGGATGAGGAGGAGGAGGAGGAGGAGGAGGAGGAGGAGGAGGAG
>SZWC01004708.1:13007-37826 GCA_023375785.1 Penium margaritaceum | reverse complement strand
GGGGGGGGGGAGGGGATGGGAGTAGAACAACACTACAGCACTCCAAGCACACAGATAGATAGCACAAACAAACCAAACCCTTCAACTGACCACATCCCAACCAGTCCTTCCGTAACACTCTGCCACTTCCACACTGTACACACACTGCCGGCACGCATGCCCCCCATCCCTCCCCCTTCCCCCTCTAAAGAAAGAAAGAGCAGCCGCGAGCAGGGAAGTTGAGTAAAGTGCACTGTCTGCGCTGATGTTGGCTCCACCTTCTGACTCCATTGCCGCCATGGCAATGGATGCTGATGGAGATGGCTGCCGCAGAAGGAGAAGCAGAAGCTGCTGCTTTCATTCAGTGGTGACGTGCTGCCACCGATGCTGCCTGCCCTCCTGCTCCTGCTGCTGCCGCGATGCTGCTGCAGGTTCTGCTGCCGCTGCTGCACATGCCCCCTCTGTTGCCACTTCTGCTGCCGCTGCTGCTGCCGCTGCTGCCGCCGCCGCAACCGCCGGTGCTGCTGATGATGATGCTGCTGCTGCTGCTGCTGCTGCTGCTGCTGCTGCTGCTGCTGCTGCTGCTGCTGCTGCTGCTTCTCCCCCTGCTGCTGCTGCTGCTGCTGCTGCTGCTGCTGCTGCCGCTGCTGTTCTCGTCCCCGCCGTTGCTGCTGCTGCGACAGCCGCCGCTCCCGCTGTTGGTGTCGCTGCTGCAGCTGTTGCTGCTGTTGCAGCCGCCACCGCCGAAGACGCCGCTGCTGCTGCTGCTATTTATCCAGCTATTGGCAAAAATGCCAATGACTCCCTGTTCTGTGACACGTGATGCTCTCTCTGCTGCTGGTTCCGCCGCATCTGCTGCCATTGAGTTGGAGGTTCCGAGGAATCATCCGAAGCGACGATGTTAGGACGTGATTTGATGATATTTGCGACCAAGCATGGGGTGGGGTTGAAATCCGACCAGAGTTGTTTGAAGCTCAAACTACTAAGTTTGAGAAAAAGGCTACCGCGCAAACTCGTGGGCCGCGTACATATAGTGCTCTAGCACGATCGCAAGAAAAGTTATCGAATACCTTTTTCGGCAAAAATGCCAATGACCCCTTGTTCTGTGACACGTGATTCTCATGTACCCCAACCTCGGAATAAGACAACCCATTCACCTACTCCTCTGAAAACACACATCCGCCCGTTTCCAGCAACTAGAAACTCCATCTGCACACCCGTTCTCACCATGCTCAAACAGTGACGCTTGTTGCTGCTTCGGCATGGTGAAATGGGAGTATGGCTTTAGATCTTAGCCCTCCGTCGCGTTGGAGGGTCTCGAAAGCATTCAGGGGTGGGGGAGGGGGGTGGATACCGTGGACAAAGCTGCCGGCCAACGTCCATCATTTGGCACTTCAACCGCTACCTCGCTCCCCCTCTTGATCCCCCCCCCACAAACTCCTTTCGCAGTCCACCCCCCCCCCCCCCACGAACCACGCCCGTTCCAATCAAGGCCATCCTGATTGAGAGTCGCGTTGAAACAGGCGGCCTGTGGGTTGCTTGTGGGTGAAAGGGGAGGGGGAGTGTTATTCCGAATGGAGCATAGATGGAGAACAGATATAAGTTGTGAGGCAGAATACAATTGTGAATCTGGGACACTTCACCAAATTGTAATTAGCGGTAAGTGTACTTCAATGACAAGTGTCGAAATGAGCGAACGCATACATACAAGTGTCGAGTTATAAATGTGACGTAGTCGAAGTCGTCGGGTCGATCGTCAAGGGACACGTGTGGAGTCATGACGTGAGTGGTTGGATCGAGAAGCTCCGCCAAGGAATCGAGGGGCTTTGAAGATCAACGGTGACGATGAGAGATGCATCTTTAGAAATCTCGATATTTTTCAATGCGTCGAGAGGACGACCGAAGTCGTGACACTTCTGTCGATGATTCTTGAAAGTGGTCGAACTTGTGTATAAAAGCGAGAATGTTTGCCGGAGGGCAAGGGCAATTGGCCAAATTGCCCACGACCGTTGGGGCGAAAATTGAGGGCCTCGACGCGCTTTGAGCTATTTGTGTAATGAAAGAAATGCCCACTCGGAAAGATTAGGGACTCGTGCACGTCTCGTACGTAACACTTAACCCCCTTTCAGTTGCGACGCCCCTCGGTGTGCACAGATGTGGCGCGGTGACGGCGGTAGTATCCATCGATCCGATGATCGAAGTCGCGGAGCTTGCCATAGGGTTCCCAGCTGTTATGCACGGTGTTGTAGCCGTCCAACTTGACAAGATATTATGTTGTTTTGCCTCGTCGTTGATGGCCGAGGATGTCCTCAACGACGTACTCTGTGTCCTCGTCCACTTGTAGAGCAGGAGGGGGAGGTATATCCCTACCAGGGAAGTTCTCTTCGGGGCCTCCGTAGTGTTTGATTCTGCTGATATGGAACAACGGGTGAACTTGCACGGTGTCGGGGAGTTTGAGTCGCACAACCACAGGGGTTTGCATGCGCTTGACCTCAAACAGTCCCAACCATCGGGGTTTGAGCTTCAGACAGTCGGCTCCGTGGAGTTTGATGTTTGTCAAATTGAGGAGGACTTTGTCACCAGCGGCAAATGTATCATCGTTGCGATGTCGGTCCGCTGCTCGTTTCATCGCCGCTTGTGTCTTCGCGAGTGTTAGTCGTATTTCATCCCCGATGGTGAAGAAGTCGCGGCGTTCTACGTCAACCGCGTGAATGTTGCTTTGGCTGTGAGGTCGAGTTGGTGCCGTGGGAAGTTTTCCATACACCAGTTCAAATAAGGTTCTACCCGTTGTAGTGGAAATTGCCGAATTATATGCGATTTCGACAGTCGGGAGTTTTGTGCCCAATCCGTCCCGTGAGGTTCGTATAATGTTCGGAGAAGTTGCTTGAGCGTTTGATTGGTGCGCTCGGTTTGGCCGTCAGTTTGAGGATGGAACGCCATTGAAAGCTGGATCAGACTGACATAACAAGTCATCAGGAGGCTCCAGAAATGGCTAGTAAATCGACCGTCCCTATTGCTCGTGATGGTCCTTGGCACACCGTGTAGCCGTACGATGTTGTTTATAAAGAACCGCGCTGTGCCTTCGGCGATGGCGATGATCATCGTCGGAATTAAGTGATAAATTCTGGAAAACCTGTCGACAACCACGAGGATTTTGTCATATCCGTTGGGTTTCTATTAATCATGTGACGAAGTACATGGAGATGTCGGTCCATGGTTTCGTCGGAATGGGGAGTGGCTGTTGAAGTCTGGGTGGCCGCGTGCGACGTGATTTTCATTGCTGACACGTGTCACGCGATTTGCAAAAGTTGGCCACATCGGATTGCATCTTGTCCCACCAGTAATGTTTCACCAGCTCCTTCAGAGTCTTGTGTTCTTCCAAATACCCACTTGGACCGGTGTGGTGGCATTCTTTGAGCAGCATGGTGGTTGGTGCGTACGATGTGTCGGCGGAATTCAAGATAGCACCGCGATGTCTTAAGTGCATGCACGACTAGCAGCATATCCTTCTCGTGTACGACGTAGTTGAGTCCGGTCCTTGCAATTCTTACGACATGTATGTGACCGGTTGCTCTCCGTTGCTATGATCTTGCAAGAGAACCACGCCAATAGCTTGATCTGAAGCGTTCATAGCCATGACGTATTCGGCCGTTGGATCGGCTAATCGTAGGGCTGGCGCCGAGGTCAGAGCGTATCACAAAATGGTGAATGCTTTTTTTTCGTTGTCTCCCCACCGCCACGGGATTTCCTTTTGAGTTAGATCAGATAGATGGGCTGACACCCGGGCGTAATCCCATATCAAACGGTGGTAGTAATTACAGAAGCCAAGAAAAACTTGAACGTCTCAGACGTTGGTCGGTGTCGGCCAATCAGTGACTATTGCCACTTTTTCAAATCCATGGTGATCTGTCCGCCGTTGATGATGTGACCCAAAAACTTGATCCAACGGCGTCCAAAGTCGCTCTTCGAGATTTTTTCTGAAAATTTCATCTCTTCGTAAAACTTTGAGAACTTTTTAAAGATGTGCGTTGTGCTCCTCCGGAGTGTGACTATGCACCGAGATGATGTCGAGGTACACCACAACAAAATCGTCGAGGTATGGGCAAAAATATTGTTCATTACCGCTATGAACGTTGCTTAAGCATTCATGAGTCCAAACGGCATGATCGTGAACTCAAAATGCCCATTTGGAATGCTGTCTTCTCGGTGTCAGTGACTGCCATACAGAACTGGTGATAACCGGTGCTAAGTCCGTTTTGGTAAAAATTTGAAGCCCTCACCCATGAGTCAAAATTTATGTCAGCTCGGGGAACAGGATAGCAGTTCTTGATGGTAGCGTTGTTCAACTTCCGATAGTTCATGCACATCCGCATCTCGCCATTTTTATTTTTTACAAATAGTACGCAAGCTATGTATGGTGACGTGGATAGGCAGATGAACCCTTGACTGAGAAATGTATCAATCTGCTTTTTTAGCTCGGTCAGCTCATGATCGCTCATCCCACAGGCTCCTCAAACTATGGGTCGGTTGTCCGGTTTTAGCTCGATGCGATGGTCAATGTCACAATGAGGTGGTAGGGTTTTTGGGAGTTCGTCGAGGAAGACGTCCGCAAACTCTTGAATGAGAGGTGCGAACTGTTTGGGTACCATCACAAACTTGTTGATACTGGTGAAGCCAATGAGGTTGATGAGGCCCATGAGTCATTCGCTGTCACTTTCGCTTCCACCATTGGCTCGAAATATACGGTCCACGCAGGAGCTCCTCGTCGTTTGCAATCTTTGGCCACATTGAGCGGTATCGGCTGCACAGGTTGTTGCTTCTTGGTCGTTACGGCTTCCTCTACTGCTTCCACCTCTGCTGCTCCTGCTTTCGTCTTCTACCCCACACGCGGAAGTTGTTGCTTGGCGCCTTCGATTTCCACGTAGACGTTGCCGCTGTTCCAATCAACCTGCGGATTGTGCTAGTACTGGGAACATCGTTCGAGAATTATTTTGTGGTTATTTATTAGACATGACCTCCAGACCGTTACATCTCTCAGATCTCCTACTGGAAGTCGTAGTGGTTCTTGGAGTCTCCGCATTTGCCATCTCCCATGACGTTATTTGCTTCAAGCACCCTTGGTTTGGTCTGCACACCCAGTTTACAAACGATGTCGTTGCTTATGAAACTGTGAGAAGTTCCTCCATCCAATAGTCTTGGTACCGTTCCACAACTCTGGCAACTCTGGAAATTTCCAGAGTTGTAGAACAGAACCGAGACTAACCTCGGGGTTACACTTTTAATTTTATCGTCAGTTGGTCGTCCTTGTACTCCTTGTCAAACTTTGCGATCTCAGAAAACCTCTGTGGCGTTGTAAGACGTTCAGATAGGTGATCGTTTGGCGCGTATCGCTCCTCACGGACAAGAGTCGCACCTTTGACTCTTGCCCTTTGCCATTTGCCAACTCCTTTTTTTGCAACTTCTCCCCCTTTTGGCCTGCTACTTGCTTCGGCAGTTGAGAACGATATGACCTACGTTTCCGCAACTGTAGCACGTGCGGATATCTCTATGGTCGACGTCGTCCACTTCCATCAAAGTCGAGGATTCCCCCGACTGATTTTTTTTCTTTCCACAATAATCATAGTTAGGAGGTCACCAGTTGTAGGATTCCTAGATCCAAGCATTGTAGTCGACGCTGTCGATCCTTTGTTTTGGTGTGATCATCTGTGGCAAGTCGTTTTGGATTCAAAAATGGCGATCGCTCGCTGGATGTTTTGTTTGAGGCCATTGTTGTTGTGAAAGCAGAGCTCATTGGGGGCGATGTCTGCACCAATGATGATCGCAAAGAATCTCTGCGTGTTCTCTGCCATGCTGGACTGCTTTCGGATACGTTAACTCACTCCCCTTGTAGCTGCGACATCTCGGTACTTTAGCAAACATAGGCCAGTGATGATGGTAGTACCCAACGATTAGGTGATCGAAGTTTTGGAGGTTGTCTTAGGGCTCCCAGCTGTTGTGCATGGCGTTGTAGCCATGCCACTTGACCAGATACTCAGTCATTTTTCCGCGGCGTCAATGTCGAAGAAATTCTTCAATCCCCGGCCTGTTGTACAGGAGGCGGAGTTGCGATGTCTTTGTCGGGAATGTTCATATTAGGGTCTTGGTAGTGCTTGAGCTTGCTGATGTGCAAGACAAGATGAATCGACATGCTATCGGGCAGGCAAATTCGAGCGATGGCAGGGTTTTGCATTCGCTTGATCTCAAATGGTCCCAACAACCAGAGTTTGACTTTTTCAAAGTGCTGTCTTTCGAGTGAGATGTTTGTTGAGCTGAGGAGGACATGATCTCCAGTGTTGAACACGTTATTGCTGCAATGTTGGTCGGGTGCTTGCTTCATGGCTACTTGTGTCTTCGCAAGGGTCTATCGTGTTTCCTCACAAACACTTGAGAAGTCATGTGGTGGATGCCAACCACATGGCTGCTGCACTGACTTTGTAATCCAGCCGGTGTGGCAATGTTTTTTGGTACACCACTTTTAAGTGGATTTTACCGGCTGCACTTGAAGTGGTCGAGTTGCATGGAAGTTTTGCGATTGATAGATTGGCTGCTTAATCGGTGCCATGTGGCTTGCATAGTAAACGAAGGAGTTGTTCGAGCGTTTGACTAGTCTGCTTTGTATGCCCGACGGTTTGAGGATGGAGCGTCATTGATAACGATATTCGACTGCCATAACACATCATCAGTTCAGGCCAAAAACAACTATTGAAGCGACAGTCTCTATCCTGATGATGGTATGTGGCACGCATTGCAATCATACGATCAAATTTAGAAACAACTGCACTGTTCCTTTGGTGGTAACGGTGGTCGTCGTTCTTTCACTTCTGGAATGAAGTGCCATATTTTTTAGAATGTATTCACCACGACTAAGATCGCCTCATAGCCCTTGGGAGTGGCGGTCTTGTACTTCCCAAAGTACATGCTGATGTCAGTCCATAGTTCTGTCAAAACAGTTAGGGTTGGAGTAGACTGGGCGGTCTTGTACGAGAAGATTTTTGTCTTTGATAGGTATTCCATGGCTTGAAGAAGTCTCACACATTGCTCTTCATTTTGTCCCGCCAGTAGTATTTCGACAGCTTCTTGAGCGTCTTGTCCTCGCTGAAGTGTCCACCTGGAGGGATGTCCCAGCATTCTTCCAAAAGCTTTCTTCGCAGTTCCTTTTGTGATTGAACGACGACTTGGCTAGTGCATCGTCATTGCCAGTAGGGATTGTCAAACCAAGACGTGGTCTTGTCCTACCTGCCGAACTCCTCGTAACCCTTTGCGAACAGCCTCAAAAGGTGCTACGACTATTCTTTCAAGATCTACTTGCCATTCAAGACCAAAATTTATGCATTTGATGACTTGCCTGTTGTTAAGAAAAGGCGATCTGACACTCATGGAAGAACATCGCCCAATCTCACTCCTTGATACAGAATATGAAATTCTCACCAAATGAGTAGCCAAAAAACTCAGAAAAATGCTCCCAGACATCATTAGCCAAGAGAAAACCGATTTTGTTCATGGACAAACTATGAAAGATACACTCTCATGCCCAATAGACCTCCAACACTGATCCGTACACACCAAGACCAAACCCTCTTTTCTCCTTGCTGATTTTGAAAAAGTGTACAACACACTCATTCGTCCGCATCTTTTCTGCACAATGGAGCACATGGGCTTCCCATCCACTTTCACCAATTGGATAATGGCCACGCCCCACAAGACCCATGCTACTTTTCTCATTTAACGGCGACCAATCCGACCAGATCCAAACCATCTCTGGTGTGCGACAAGGATGCCCGATCGCCCCCCTTCTCTTTATCATATATATGAAGCTACTCAACCAAAAAATACATTGAGGTACCAACAGAAACATCGCCATCACCTTGAAAGATGAAGGAGGATTGGGCATGCTCTGGCCACCCACTCTACTACAAGCACAGAGTACCATCCAGGCACATAAAATATTCCAACCTAAAGCCAAAATTTAGAAATACATAGCGTGCCACTCCCAAAGTTTCCCCAACCAGGGACATTTCTTCCCCGTCCAACCCGACATCCTCTGAATAAAATAAAAATAAAAATGGGGACACTCACGCCGGCACACCATCCTCAAGAACTTTCAACCCAATGATCCAGTCATCTACCCTCCACTTCTTGAATGCGTAGAACTCCTCCAGGATTATGTTGCAATCAACCGCTGTATCACAAAACCAGGAGGCGACCCTTGTGGACAAGCCAAATTGGATTGCTTTCTCCTCTATAATGAAATACGACTCAAACACTTGTTTCCTGAAGCAGCATCCCACTTCCCACAGCAACCAGAGGATGAAAAACTTGGTAAATTACTCCGGCAACATACTAGAGTCCTCAACAAAGTCAATTTATGTATACCCACCGACTGGGTAGCTGCCACAGCAAGCAGGGAGGTTACAGTCATCGGCCATCACAAACGCTGGTGTACCACACCAAAATCCTGTCCTAATCTATGAAGTGATAGACATGACAAAGACTAAAGTTTTTATGACCACCGTTTGTGAACATATGTGTCTTCTACAACCACCACATGCAAGCCATAGAACACGCTTTCCTAGAATGTCTTAACCTATATCCCATACTAATCGCACTAGCCAAAATTGTAACTTTGATGTGCGAGATCCCAACCACCACCCTCACCTTCCACCATACATCCGAGAAGAACAAATGGTGGCATCTCCTACAGGCCACGACCTTCCACAAAACATGGAAACTTAGGTGCTAAATCAGCCTGAGCACCAAAAGAAATCCAAGAAACCCTTCTGTAATACTTTTGTCTTGAATTCTGAAAAAACCTGGATGATTACATCAACTTACACACCCTACACCTTTACAACCAAAGTACGCTTCGTAACCGTAAAAGGCTAAAAAAGCCATTTCATCTCTTACAGGTCATCCAGTTATATGCAAAGTAGATTGCAAAGTCCAACCAGCTCATTTGGTAATTGCCCATTCGGTACAACATCACTAGCAAAATCACATCCATTTTCATCAGGGGGATGGGTAATTCCATAGCCAGCTCATCAAGCTGCCTGGGAACCCCCTCAATCAACGGTCACGACCGTTGGTTGGAACTTCCTTCAATGGTGGGCGTTAATGGGTTAAGGCCAGCGGCCGACTCCCACATATCCCAAGTAACGGTGTTCCTTGGGCACCTATCCCGATGTGACATACATCACATGGAATGCATGGTGTTCAATTCCCTGAAATTTTCCATCGTGAGATGTGGGCAGGGGTTAACCACCACCGAGGCAATATTTTAGCTAAAAAAAAGTATTGGAAAAAAGTGTTGGAAAAAATGTTGGAAAAAAAAGTGTTGGAAGTGCACCGCACGTCAAACACATGATTTTACATGTGGTGCACATCAAATGCAGCAACAGATGGTTCCGCACCATGTGTTTGGTACCCATTGCATGCCAGTTACATGGTGCGAACAATGCATTGGAAGCAACCATAAGGCATCGCATCGAGCGAGAACATCACTTAGGGAGAAATAAAGACATGTATGATATCGTACAACAAGACAGGCATGTCTTATCTCCCATTTTCAAGATTAGCCAAAAAGAAGGTGTGGATCTTTAAAATTGACGAATGAGTTATGGAATTAATTAGGGGTTCGATTGGTTATATGCCTCCTATTTTGTGGATTGAATAAGCAATGTCCCCGGTTTGAAACTTTAATGACAGGATGCCACAAGTTTGTAGACTATAAGACTACCCTTAGCATGAAATTTTATGTGTAATCTGATCCCGTTTAGTAGCCGTCCATGTCATATTGGGGGCATTATTGTATTATTTGTTATAGTTACATTGACTTTGACGACAATTTCATGGTCTATCAACTTTGATCTCATCGACGTCTATACCGCCGTCATTGGTCTTTCCAAATACCAAGTATGAGTGTCTTAGAATAAGGTTCGAACGTGTTTTGTTAGCATGTCCGATGGATGAGTGTATTTTCACAATTTCTGGCCTCCAATATTGATATGACCATGTTTTATACGACCAGGCTGGCAAAAAAATCATTCCGTTCCATGTCCTTTCTTGATAAGTGCTCGTCCATAAGTGAACACTAGGGCTATATGCGACATACTTTCAAGATTTCCCAAAACTCACTCAAGTGATGGCATTCCGTCATTAATCTAAAAATTCATGGCATCTTGTTGTTGAGTTTTCCCGCGTGTTGCACGTCACTGCTGGAAAAACATAAGCATCTGTTCTATGTCCTCTCCTAATAAGTGTTTATCCACGAGTGAATATGGGGGGTATATGCAACATATTTCTCAAGAGTTCCCAATATTCACTTAAGTTATGGCATTGCGTCATCAGTCTACAAAGTAGTGGAATCTTCTCATTAAATTTTGTAACCTGGGACAAGGTTCATTTAAACTTTAAACACGTGGTATTTCTCTCAAATGTGGTGCAGTCCGGGGGCATTTCACATGTCCAACCACTAATGAAATATTGATTTGAATTTGAAGAAAATACATTTTTTACAAATCTCGATGACGGGAAAATACATCAACATAAAGGTTATCATAAAGGTTTTTATGATAATTTATTGGTACAACATGCTTTGCCGAGTCTCTTCACATCGAGCGATGTAAACATGATTTTTTTGGCAAGTTGCCCAAACATCTGAATCAAACGTGAATGACATGGATTTTGATACACGATACAATTGTGGGGGCCAATCGTGGTACGGATGCAGGGTGGCCTAGATGCAAATTAAAATTCAAGTCATCAAATGACTTCCATCTCTTTGTCCATCGCAAAGAAATGACCAATTGACGTAAAATGTATAATTTGCAAACCGTGCTTGAATGCCAATCCATCAAGAAAATCCTAAGGAATATAGATAAACTGTTGAGTATCCAAGCAAGCACTTGGGACACCGTGGTAGCTGTTAAGCCATTGTTGGTGGATGGGCTACCGCCGGAGGATACTATGGTCACAGCTGATCCGCATTGGGGAGTTGTACAAGCATGGACATGGCCAAGTGGTCAAAGTCAGGTGTAAAAACAGACGAGGATGGCTGACATGACAACATGTCCAAGACCGCAAGTATGCCTCATTCTTGTTTTTGGCTATTTTATCAATGCACTCAACCGTTGCATCGCTTTCCATCAAATTTCACTCAGTGCTAATTACAAAATACCCAATTTTCCATAATTTCTATGCCACTTTTTTATTCAAAACTTCTACCCATCAATCATTCATCTTTTGCTCGACGTACCATCTCCATCATGCCTAATGCCCGAAAGATCTGTATGCAAATATTGATATCATGATTGGCCTGACTTGTTTTAACGCATTCAATCTCGTGTACGGGACGTCCTTGTGCCTTTCTTGAAAGGAATGTTGAATAAAACCCATATCCTCTTAAATCCCGTAATATCCATAGTACATGAAAATTGGATAGAAAATTTACACTCTTCTCATGAATACCTTTTCTTTGCGAAAATTTGAGAGGGAAAGAATCAAGATAAGGGATCATGGGATGTTAATTTTATTGAGATTCAAACATGCGTCACATCTATATCTGGGAGCGTTGATTCCATATTTCATAACAGTTGGACTGAAAAAACCTCAGACATAACACTACAAACTTGTATCTGACTCTCCAAATAATCCAATAATCTTATTTGAATTCCATGGCAGTTCTCAGATCTGTGTCGGGCACCTCCTACAGCATTACGTCCCTAATGTACACGAGTTCCTAAACTTTGCAAGTGGGCATTTATATTCTTACATTCATGGCCCACGACAAAACCACTTCAGGATTTGTACGCCATCCGGCCAAGGGCATTTTGGCCAGCTGCCCGACCTCTGGTTTTCAGTTCCAGAAGTTTATGACAACTTCAACCACCTTCAAGAATATTCAACAGAAGTATCATGAACTCTATCGATGTTTCAATATCTTTCACTTCTCGACGGTGCTAGTCTTTTATAAAGAAGCGCCTCGATGTTCTTGAAGTCCCCTGAATTTTTGGTGGAGATTCTCAAATCAACCACTCACGGCGCGACCTCACACGCTTCGCTTGGCTCAAACATCGAAGATCCGACATATGTCTCATTCTTATTCTCGACATTGTATATATGTGCTCAACTCACGCGACGCTTTTCATCAAAGTACACTTACTACTTCATACATACTATCCATTTGTCCCAAACATCCGGATCATCTTTTGTCCCGCACCTCATCCTTGTGAACCACCTACATTCCGCTCGGTGTAACACTTGGGATCAGATCGTAGCGACACTGGAGGGGCAACCGACGCATTCTCTACTTGGCAACAACCTCGCATGAGTCCTCAGTGTATCTCCGCCGTTCAGAAGATCGCTGACTTCACGACGAAAGCGATGAACGGAGTGAGCCACCCGGCAACGAGAGCACTTACTGGCGATAACTCCAGCGATAACGGATCAGCTGCATGCAAACGGCGACAATCTCGAGGCCAACAAGGCGGCAATGACAACTTTCGAGACGATGGCCAATCCAGTGACGGACACCTCGGGCTCGGGAAACCCTTCATTGCTGCCGCAGCCCATTGGGTCGACACTTGGCGCGGTGGAGGGCATCGACGGACAAGCGTAAATGAACAAAAGGCCTTTACCAGAAAATGTCCGGACTTGAGAGCCTCAATACCCATCTTCTCCAACAGCTCAACACGATGATGGAGGAGCCGTGAGTATCTCGTGCATGCGAAGTAGTACTCATCGAGAGAAATTTGTAAATATTGAGTGAACTCCATATTCGATCGGCATTTCCTAAGCTGTTCAATCCCATGGACTATAAGGGACCGGCAGTTAGGATGTGGCTCACAAGTTTTGAGGTGTAGTTCCACCGCTGCTGGGGTCAACAACGACAAAAAGAATATTGATCTGTTGGCCTCGCTTTTGTGTGGTACGACATTGAAAGCGGCAACAGCAAGCCGTAGAAAGTCCTTGAAAAAGAATGAACAGTCAGGAAACGACAAAGGGACAGAGTAGACTGTGAGGCTCCCGTCCGGTCGGAAACATCTAAGCCAAATGACCGCCCATCTGAGTGGCTCACATCGCTGCAGACGAGGGTTCCTGAGATCACAAAGTTCGACGAGGGGTATGAGGAGAACCAACAGGCGATATTGCTATGAATACAACCAAGGGGTTGTCAAAGTAACAAAATGGTACCGGCACCATTGGATTGAGGAGCTTCTGATTTTTGTGTGTGTGTAATGATATGGTTAGGGAGCTCGGTTTGCTGTTCGAACCGGGAGTGTTTGAAGGAAAAAACATTGACATAAGACTGCAGATCCATCGACTTTGCGAGCCACTCCGGCTGCGAATCGGAGATATGCACGACGTAACGGTCTAGAGAAATTTCTCGATGGGAAACCAGAAAATTATCCTTGGATGAGATTTCCTATACAGGCATAATCTGTAGGTTGATTGCAGCAACGGAGCAGTCTACGTCAACGTTAATGGCATCCACACCTGCCTATCGTCAAATGACCCGCGACGCAATGACGGTTACAAGAAGCAGCAGAGGTGGAAGTAGGAGAGGAATTTGTGGTTGTCGCAAAATGCCAGCCGATATTTCTTGATGTGGCAAAAAAATCCTAATGTGCGGAGTTCAAGCATGGCTAGTCGAAGAGACATGAATGGCCTTGGCACATGAGAAGTTTGCAGCAATAACGGAAGAGTTTGAGAAGTTCATAGAGGAGTTTGAAGGATTTTTTTCTAACAAACTTCCCCGAGAGCTACCACCGCAACAAAACATTGACCATCAGATAGACCTGAAGCCGGACAGCAGGCCGACGGTGAAAAGGACCTATCAGATAAGCGATTACAAGTTGACCGAACTCAAGAAGGCGCTGGACGAGATGCTCAGTCAAGGTTTCATCAGACCCTCCACGTCACCCTATGTAGCACCAGTACGTTTCGTGAAAAATAAAAGCGGAGAGATGCAGATGTGCGTGGACTACCGAGCGTTGAACGACATCACCATCAAGAACCGCAACTCCCTCCCACGAGCGGATGAACTTTTTGATCAACTCCGTGGGGCCTGAATCTCAGCAAAATTGACCTACACACTAGCTATCATCCGATCTGCGCATCTGATAAAGACGTCAAGAAGAGAGTGCACAAGATACAGACACTTCAAGTTCAAGGTCATGTCCATTGGACTCACGAATGGCCCCGCAACATTCATGACAACGATGAAGAACTTTTTTCGCTTGTACCTCTATGACTTTGTTGTCATATATATCAACCACATCGTGGTGTACATCCGCATCACAGAGGAGCACAATGGACATGTCCAAAAAGTTCTCGAGATTTTACAAAGAGAGATTGTTTTTGGAGAACTCTCAAAATGCGACTTCGTTTGTCATTTGATTGAATTTTTTGCGCCACATCATTGGTAGCATACGGATCACCATGAACATGAAATTGGTGGATGCGGTCGTTGATTGGCCGATGCCCACAAATATTCAGGATTTCTAGGTGTTTTTGGACTAATTTACCTAAGACCGTCGATACGTAAAAGAATACGCACGGGTGTCAGCGCCTCTCTATGATCTCACTCCAAAAACCACCGAGTGCAATTGGGAGGACAGCGAACAAGAAGCGTTCAACTCTTTGAGAAATGCCCTGACCTCCACGCCAGTCCTACAATTGGCAGATCCAACAATGGACTACATCATGGCCATCAATGCGTCCGATCATGCCATCGGAGCTGTTCTCCTCGAAGACAACAGTGGTGAAGAACAACCGATTGCGTACATATCGCAAAAACTACGTGGGCCGGAACTCAACTACGCGGTGCACAAGAAGGAGATGTTTGCAGAAATGCAAGCGTTCAAGACATGACGGTGCTACCTTGAATGCCGGCGATGCGTCGTCCGCACCAGACCATCGTGCACCAAAACATCTAAAGACCCAGCCAAATCTAAGTCATCAACAAACTCAATGGAGTGAGTTCATCGAGTCCAACTTTGACTACGACATTAAGTATCGAACGGGAAAAAGGTTTCCGGCGTATGATCTTAGTTGACGACCTCATTTAATGGCCGAGATGAGCATGTTCCTTGTTAAATGAGGCCCGTACCTTGCGAGGCTGTTCGCGTAGGGTTACGAGGAGTTTGGCGGGTACGACATAACCAAGTTTTGGTTCGACGATTCCTACTTGCGACGACGATTCACTCGCCAAGTCTTCGGTTTTCCAAATGAGGAACTACGACGAATGCTATCGGAGGAATGCCACGATACCGTTCCAAGTGGACACTTCGGCAAGGACAAGATGCTCAAGAAGCCGGCAAAGTAGTACTAGTGGGACAAGATGCACACCAACGTGGCGGCCTTATACAAATCATGCAACACCTGCCAGAGTAAAAAATCTCGTTGCAGGAGGCCACCTGGTCTACGTCAACCTCTACTCGTTTTGATGGAACCGTAGGTTGACATGAGCATTGACTTTGTGACAGGTTTGCCAGCCACACCCGACGGGTATGATGCCATCCTCGTTGTGGTGGAAAGATTGTCTAAAATGTCATACTTCATTCTGACGTCCACCAACGTCACCGCAGGGGGAACAACAAAGTTGTTTCAAAATCAGATCGTACGACTGTACAGAGTGCCAGGAGCTATCATCATCAATAGAGACGACCGATTAACTTGCCGTTTTTGGCACGGACTGATGACGCGTTATGGCAGTCGGATCCAGCTATCAACGGCGGTCTATCCTCATACCGAGGGGCGAACCGAGTGAACCAATTAGATGCTCGAACAACTCTTCCGCACTTTATGGGAGTCTCACGGCACTAATAGGGTGGCTAAACTGCTCTCCGCCGAAACTCGCATACTGCGCCACTCCCATTGCAACAAGTAAAATACCTTTCGAGGTGGTGTACGAAAGAATTACTTCCACAATGGCTGGATTGCAAAATCAGAGTGACACCCCTAATGTTGACATTCACCGTCGGGACTCTGCAAGCATCAAGGAGGAAACACATCAAATCCTTGCAAAGACACAAGCAACTATGAAGCGGGCAGCTGACCTACATCGCCGCGATGTCGTGTTTAGCACTGGCGATCGCGTCCTCCTCAGCTCTGCAATCTTCAAACTTTGAGGACAAGACTTCGCGAAGCTCAAACTCTATTCGTTGGGACCGTTTGAGACCGAGAAAGTGCAAACTTCAGTCGTCGCTCAACTTTGGCTCCCTGACAGCATGGCGATCAACCCTGCCTTCCACATTAGCAAGCTCAAACATGACCGGGATTTGAGGACGAGCTTCCTTGATAGAGACGTTGCACCCCCACCTATTGTTCAAGTGGACGTGGATACGGAGTATGCGATTGAAGACAGCCTTGGACATCGACCTTTGTGGAAAAAAACCCTAGTATCTGTTCAAGTGGCATGGCTAAGACGCTGCGAACAATTGCTAGGAGCCGCACGACAACCTTCAAGACGTTGATCATTCAATCAACGGCTACTTTAGCCGTCACCGGTACGACGCGGTTGAAAGGGGGGGACGTGTTACGTCCCTGACATACACGAGTCCGTGAATTTCACGAGTGGGCATTTATATCCTTTTGTTAATGGCCCACCGCGCGGCGACTTCAGGATTTTTACGCCATATGGCTAAGGGCATTTTGCCCAGCTTTCCCGACCTATGGTCATCTGTTCGAGAAGTTTCTGAAAACATCGAACACCTTTCACGATAGTCAACAAAAGTATCACGGACTCTATCGATGTTTCGATATCATTCGATGTACTTCTCGACGACGTCAGACTTTTTTTTAAAGAAGCGCATCGATATTCTTGAAGCCCCCAATTCTCAACGGAGCTTCTCGAATCGGCCAATCACAAAGCGACATCGCACACGTCGCTGTGATCGAACACAGAAGACCCGACATATGCAACATTCTCATTTTCGCCGTTGTACATATGTGCTCGACTCACTCGACACTTGTCATCGAAGTGCATTTAATGCTTAATTCAAATGATAAATTTTTACAAAACACCCAAATCTTCTTTTGTTCCGCACCTCATCCCTATGAACCACCTACGTTCCGTTTGGCGTAACATCCGGAGTTTGGTAAGGACGCGTGGCCAAAAACTGAAAGGGCGAAATAACCGTAATATCCACATTCCCGAAGGGCGGATCCTCCCATATCCAAGTGCAGAATCTTACATCCCCCATATCCACATAGTTAAATATAAAGAACCCCATATCCAGTGTTGGCGTCGTTTACAGCTCCATGTCCACATCGGTAGTTTTTCCCACGCCATACCAGTATGGCGTTCTTTTTTTAAAGAGGTGGACATGGGGTGTTTAATATTTGGTTAGAAATAATATGTCGAAATTGTGCATAAAATTACTGTCCGTTGTTTGTAAACACCCGGTTACGGATCATCGCGCTTTCAGTGCTGAAAACTGAGACCGTCCAATAGTGTCGGGTGCATGGTGTAAACTGTCAGCGACCCCCCTGAACGGCCTTAGGAATATGGGGGGATTACATTTTTACAAAGCAAAGACGTCGGACTTCGTCTGCGTGTATCCGGTATTCACCAGGGACCGATTGTCCTTTGACAAAATGCATCCTACCTATCGGCAGTTACAACGGGCTAGGTGAAGTCGCCTAGTCAGCCAGCTGGCCGTCGCTGTCAGCAACCACCAGCCTGTGAACTCTCTGAAGTCGTCATTTTGTCGACGTTCCATGAGCCGTCTCGAGTCAATGCAATGAGACACACCGAGTCAGTCCACGGGCATGTACGGGGACGGTCAAACCCCGCGAACCCGTGCCACGATGTCTATTTCCGCATGCATGCAGACGTCGCGACAACGAGGGGCGTGGAGTGCATCGCGGTCCAGCGTCGTGTCGACGGTGTCCGGTGGTCACGCACTAGTCCGTACTCTCGAGCGCTGTCGACAGTCGGACCCAAGGCCCCGATATGCTTGTCAGACAGCCACCACGCTCAGCTGCCGTGCGCCATGGAAGCGCTTGAGGACGCCTCTGAGCCCGGTGAGTCTGGATATCTAGTGTATTTACTTTCAATTTTACATGTAGTGTACCCAGGTCATCCAAGATGGCTGCCCAGTTGCAGTGGGCTGCGTCCCATAGGCGTAGGTCAGGAGACGCTACTGCGGTTTCTGAACCTCGTGGTCTCTCACGCCCGCAGCTCAACGAGCCAGGTCTCGTTCCCCAAACCCCATCCACCCGAAACCTCCTGTACGACGAGCACTTTGAGCATGAGCAGCGTGCTGAGGTGCTCTTGATTTCGCCGGAACAAGCCAGAGACTGTCTCGCCCGATTCATGTTGATGGTAAAAATTCTGTCCGATTTTCCCCTTGTGTGCCCAATTGAGGGTCATCTATCTGTCCCTTCACTCCTGCCATGTCCTTGTCGGTGGTGCAGTGTCCTCGGACGATGAGGCGTCTGGTCAGGCCCCAAAGCGCAGCAAGGCGCAGCCTACTTTTCCCCCTGGGATGTCGTCCCGGGACATGGCGGAGGCACGCGCAGCAGTGGATGACTACGCCATCACGAACCGAATGACTATTCGGTGGGTGCGCAGTGAGAAGACGCGTTTTACTGCACGGTGTGGGCAGTTCAAGGAGAAAGATTGCCTGTGGCTACTTCGTGCGCATGTGGCCCCAAATGGCGCGGGCATCGTGGTGGACGAGTTTGTCGACGGACACAAGTGTGTCCCTGGAGTTGGTCGTGGGAACCCAGCGAAGACTGTAAAGTGGGTGGCGCGACATATTGAATCCACGCTGAAGCGGAACCCCACTGCTGACGTGAAGACGTTGGCCGCCGTGGTGCGGAAAGCCACTGGAAAAGCTGTGGACAAGAACACGATGTACCGGGCGAAGTCTTAGGCGCAGGAGAACCTCATCGGCCCCAAAGCATTTTCATGGAGTCTGTTCCCGGTCTACTGTGAAGAGGTACGTCATGTTCTCTTGTTCAGTAAGGCAATTTTCTACACTACTGCCTCCAGGTACGAAGCACATGTCTTCTCTGCTCCGCAGCTGAAGCGTGTGGACAAGAGCACGCATGCACTCGCCGAGGCGATCAAGGAAGGCGTCTTCATCAGGGCGTTTGTCGCCCTGGGTGCCACTGTCCTGGGGTTCCAGCACGCACGTCGGATCCTCATGATGGACGGGACGCATCTAAAGAATGGACACAAACAGGTGCTCCTCATCTGCCAGTTTTTTTACGCCAACGACAACGCTGTGCCGATGGCGTGGGCCATGGTGCAGGGGGAGAACGAGGAGAACTGGGCATGGTTTCTGGAGCATCTCGCCATCGCGTATCCAACGACCGCGGAGAAGGGTACGGACTTCATATCTGACCGTGATAAAGGTTTGTTGACTGCTGTGGAGAAGGAGCTGCCTGGGGCTCATCACACCTACTGTTGCTACCACTTGCGGTAGAACAAAAGGCAGAAATTCGGGAAGCAGGCTGGGTACTGGTTTTGGCGGCTGTCACATGAGCTGAAACCCGCAGAATGGACCAGGTGTGAAGAACAGCTGCGTGCTGTGAACTCACGTGCTGCTGTGTACCTCCTCGGAGCAGACGGCGTAGACGGCATTCCGAGGGAGCACTGGGCGAGGCTGTACTGTCCTCTCGGCCGTGGTGGACACACCACGTCGAACGCGACGGAGTCGTTGAACGCCCGCATCGTTGAGTGCAGGAAATTGTTACCCTTCTACTGCTTTGTGTCTCTGTATAGTTGGGTGCAGCGCTTGCTTGCAGACAAGCGCAGGTCCAGCAAGTCATGTGAAGGTCAACTCGCGCCAACACCGGCTAAGCGCCTCCTCAACAGCAGTGTCCTGGCGCACACCTATGACGTCGTCGAGGAAGGGCCCCAGAGTTGCACCGTGATGGGGCCGAGCAATAGGACCCGCATGGTGAACGTGCAGGACCGCACGTGCACTTGCGGTGCCTGGAAGGAATGGGGGCAGCCCTGTGCGTATGCGTGCACTTTCGTCATCGGCCGTGGGGAGCAAGCCGAGGCATTGTGCGATGTTGGACTCACACGCATGGCATACAGACACACGTACAACTTCCCCATGGCAGGCGTGAACCTTGCTTCCCTGAAAGTCCCGGATGGTGTGTTGTGGTAGCAGCCAGGACCTAAACGTGGAGCAGGGCGGCCGAAGAGTGCACGGTGGGACCGCGAGGACAAGCGTCGGAAGAATTACATCTGCCCGCATTGCGGACACAAGGGACACACTAAGAAGAAGTGTACGAACGAGCCTGCTGTGGCTCCAGCTGCTGAGGCTGCGGCCAATGCTCTGAAACGCCAACTACAGCGTGCAAACGATGCGGTCAGGGCAGAGGCGAATGCTGCTAGGTGGCCTCCAGCGGAGACCCTAGGGGAGAAAGAAGTTGCAGCAGCTGCAACAGAAGTTGCGACACACGCCACTGGTGCCCCCCGGAACACCCCAGCAGGATCACGACGTGCAGGGACTGCAGCAGAAACTATTGTCCTAGTTTCCGACGACAGTCCAGGGACCAGCGTGCTGGGCATTGGCGCAGGCTGGGGATGGGCGGGGCAGGCGGGGCGCAGGAGCACCACTGAAACTGCAAACAGAGTTGCTGCTGCAGCATTTGCGGTGGTTGCAGCAACAGCAAGGACAACAGGAGCAGCGGGTGCCGCAACTGACGACGTTGAGTATGACCATGAGGCAGCAGGCTACGACTCTGCACAAGAGGAGATCTACGACCCTGAATGGCACGTCCTTAGCAACTCAGATGAGGAGGAGGCCGAGGACGGCGACCGATTCGCGGACCCGCAGCAGCAAAGGGAGTGGGAGGCAAGAACAGTCCGTGAGCAACAATAGGCCTGCGTCATGGATGGTTGGGAGGAGTGCGCAGAGGAGTGGGATGACGACCCCGATGTGTTCTAAAGTGTAAGTATGCTCTTTCCTGTCCATGTGCTGTTTCCTGCTGTCCACTTATCACTGGTGCAAATTTTCTCATTCATCCTTTAAACTTGCCATGTGTCTGTTGCAGGTCACACCCAGGAGGATCCAGGTGGGAGCACATGTGGTGAGGACTGGAAGAGGAGTTTGGTTCCTTACCACCACCACTGGGACTACAAGGGTTGCCAAAGTACCAGTCGTGTCTGACGGCGGACTGTTGCAGCGGTAGCTGTAGTGAGGGTGTAGTGCTTTTGGGGTAGGGTGGGTCTGATGGATTGCAGAACGCCATATAGTTGTAGCAAGTTATGAAATATATTTTACATGTCATCCATCTTGTGTTGCACACAAGCGTTAAACCCAGGGTTATGTGAATGCAAAGAATACAGTGAATGGAATTGGTGCAACATGGAATTCAGCAGTATTAATTCAAGTAGTGAGTCTTGCCAAAACGTTGTATAAAGGGGAAGCATTGTCCTGTGGTTCATTCTCTTCATTGCATCTTATCTTCACTGAATAAGTTTTCACACCGACAGAGACAGCTATGGATTCTTTTATTTCATTCCTGGCTGGAGCAGGTGTGACATGCATCATCATGACGTGGAAGGATTGGAAACCAGGACCAGTGCACATTGTGAAGATGTATATGTGTCCTTGTGAACATGGAGCGTGTCATAATGCGGACAGTGCATGTGAGGAGGAGCTGGAAGAAGTCCTTTACAACGTAGAGGACTGTGACATAGAGGGCGCAGACTCTACGTCATCAGACACAGAAGAGGAGTTGGAGTTTGTGGACTTCAACCCTCATGGTTGCTGTGTTACAGGAAACTTGTGTCCTGCCTGTGAGATCATGGCCTGGATCTATTCTTTGCCACCTATGGTGCAGCGATGGTTGGTCAGTGGACTGCCCGGTCCTTTCATGGGAGGCTGTGTAATGTAGGTGCTCTGGAGGAGGACGTTGGAAAGTCATTATGAATGCCATATGTGCAAGTCATTCAAAGAATGAAGTTTGTCAACAGCCCTGCATGCTGTACTATTTGGTAGTCTGAGTGTTTGGTGCCATGGGGATGTTGTTATTAAACCCAGTGAAATATTAATTGTGTACCCAGTACAATACTACAGTACTTCCTCAACTTCACCCAAAAGATATGCTACACACAAGTGCGGTAAAAGACTTTTACCCATGTGAAGAAAGCATGTGCTGGGGATGAACGCTATTTAGGCAGTTAAGAATATTGGGTATCCAATAGTAAAAATGAAATGATTTATAACGAAATAACCTTGGGGTCAAAGACGCGACAACGTGATGGGATGCATCTGCACCCACGGCTGCCAATCACTTTTGGGCTACACAGGGCGGCTAGTCGGAGCTCGCATACCCAAAATCCAACACGTGGTGTGAGGACTCGGCGGCGCATGGTCAAACATGGCGTCCCACTAAGCCTTCACCTACCACCATGCAGCCTCGGACGCGTCACATGCTGGTTTGGGTGGAACGGGAATGTCCTCACCCCATGGACCACGTCGAGGGTGTTCGATGTTACCCCAACCGAGCATCGGTGGCAGTGCCCGCTCTACGTCCATACGGTCCATGTCCAACGTCCAGAAATGGTGCCCTATCGCGGTAGTAACGCGAACAACCGCTAAAACGTCCGAGACAACGCTGGGGCTTTACGTTCAACTGGGGTCCTTTCACGCAGTCAGCAAGAGTACGCAGCAAAGCGTCATGTGCGTGGCGGTTGCTCATGGAATGACCAATCGCGATAGTCAGGGGTGAACGATGAAAGGACCAATCGCGCTTGTCAGCGGCGTTCGTCAACAGTTTCATATTCGACCGTATTCGGCCTACATGTCAATGTCATTGCTAAGTTTTACGGCATAGACAAGTGGGTTCACATCGAGGCGAGCCAAAGTATAATTCCATATGCAATACANGATGCTGTCAGTACGTCTCGCGAGTACAGTGGACGACTTTGTCTGTATTCGGACGAATTCGACTGTACCATTGTCCTTTACGTTTCAAGTGAAATTGCAATCTGTTGGAGGCGCACTGTATAGCCCCCAAGACGGCTCGGTTCCGTTTGCGACAACTGTATGGAAGTGTCCAATTCGTTGTGGATATATCGTTGTTAAAATAAAAAGTACTGAATATAGTGTTCATTTTATGCGGAACCTGGACATGGCGGTGAAAAACAGCGATCACATGGTATGGGAGACATAAATTCTTCGCCGTATGGATATGGGGTTGTTAAAGAGCGATACCTGGATATGGGGGATCTATCGGGAAATAGATGGGTATATGGTCACCCCCCCGAAACTGAAATGAGTCCAGTCACCAAGTTTCAGCACACCTCAAAATGTTATCTTCGTGGTCACCTTCGCGTGCGGGCGCTTGTCGGGCAGCGTGCGGGCGCTTCAGCCTCGCGCCGCATTGCGCATGCGCAGGAAGTGCCGCGTCAGCAGGGTGTGGTTCGGATGGCGTTGTAGTCATCATTGCATGTCGTCCATGCATCGCGTCAACCTGCAGGTCGAGGGAAGGAGAGCAGGGAGGACGGAAGGCAAGGAGAGGTTGGGATTGAGGGAGGTTGGAAGGCAGTGAGGAAGGGAAAATGGTTCAGAAGAGCAGCATGATTTGTCGCCGCGTGCATTCCATTCCATCACTTCACGCGCAGTCAGATGTTCAGAGCGGTTTCTTGCTTGTTGATGAAGGGTGTGTTCTCTTGGAGTTCACAGATCGACATGCACGCCCATGCGACCGCGTGACGGGCGTCTCCGGTTCACTTCAGTGCGTTCGGACATGTGAAACGAACGACTACGAAAACTGGAGGAAGTCCGACACGTTCAGGCTGAGCTTGGCGGGCGGCAAAAGGTATCCATCCGCATGCGGTTCAAACGCGTCATGGATGAACGCGATCACGCGCCCACCCGAATCCAACAGAGCAAGCCCTCACACGAATGCGCTCAGGTCCGCGTGACAGCGCGATGCAAGATTCGTAGCGCCAGTCATGTGGACGTGCGATTTCGGGGCCCACGGCGCATTGGATTGGGATTCGATGGCGCGACAATGTATTTCCTGCGCGCCAGCCTGCTTCACATGGCATTTGCAACCTGATTTCCACATCCGTGCTGTCGCGAGGATGCGAACTCGACGCCGCTCTCTCTCAAAGCTAGGGCTCGATAGTTCTGGAAACAAAGTAGCGAGGAGTTCTGTTACGCTTGTGGCGAGTCCATGCCTTTTTCAGGACACGGCCTCCTCGAAGCCTTGAAGATCGACCCCTCGGCAGTTTTCGTGTTCAAGCCCGGGGGTAGTGAAGCAAGCACATCAGGTCCGCGGACGCTTTTTTTGGCCTTTTTCCCTTTTCCTTGTTCCCCCCCTGTCTCCTTTCCCAGAAGACCGGCGGGGTCGAGATCTTCCAAAGCCCCTGCAACTTGCAGCAGCCAATTTTGTTAGGCTGTTTGTAGGCTGCAATTACGGTTCGGCTGCGCACAAGGCTGAAAGCCTCCGCCCTGCAGTGCTATAGCTTTTTGAGTCGCTTTGCAGAAAAGCTTGAAAACTACAGCACAGCACTGCAGTGCGTGAAGCCTTTGGCCAGGGGCACAGCAGCCAGCCGTGAAAAGAAGGGGATCCAGCAACAGGACGACCTGGGGACGGTGGAAGTGGAGGGGAGAGTGGACAGGGGTGGGGGAACGGAGGAGTGGAGCGGAGGACTAAACGGAGAAACAAGAATAGAAGGTGGGAGGGAACAGGGTGTTGTAGAGAGAGGAAAAAAAGGAGAGTTTCAGCTTCGCTCTTAAGTACAAGCTGTGAAAACCTATCTTGTGACCCTCTCTTTTTTCCTCCTCCTCCTCCTCCTCCTCCTCCTCCTCCTCCTCCTCC
>SZWC01004707.1:76425-137448 GCA_023375785.1 Penium margaritaceum | reverse complement strand
CGGATTCGACGGAATCCTTGGCCGACTAGGCCAAAACCGCGGTGCTTGAGGGTCTCCGACCCTCAAGCCATCCCGTCTCACCGCCCACAGTCCCAGGTGACCCCGCTCGAGCCACGTGGCTCCTTCGACCGGTCGGCGTGGCACTGCCACGCTACACTTGCATTATAGTATATATACATATTATTAAACCCACAATCTTATTAAAACATCAAGCAAAGTTTTTTAATCCATTAATGTTTTGGATCCTTACGACAGAAGAAAAATCCGTTTCAATTTCACAATATAAATTCAAGCCTTCATTTTCTTCATTTGAATTTGCATTTTCATATTCATATACAAGTTAATACGATAGTAGATATTGACGTCATACTAAGTGAACTTGAAGTATAAGCACATGATGCCATGACTCATGGGCTTGGGCTGTAGACACTTCCTAATCCATGAAGGTGCTCTTTAATGCACTATGTTATTACTTCCATCATTCATGGCAGAAACAATGAAGAACAAATAATCTTATACTTCCAAGTTTTGTTTCATGGTAAAATTATATTTGCTAGGCGAGATCATTCTACGTGAAAATATCAAAAATCTTAGGCAAACTCCTATTCAAGAGCCTTGTCGCAAAAATAGGGTGATAAACATAACATTTTATTCTTCCCATTACTCTTCAAATAGCAAATAGGTAGACACTGAAAACCCATGCATAACTCATTGAATGAATTTTTATGCCCAATACAAAGAGAATAAGGGAAGACTACATGACTTTTGCAAACATTTGATGAAACTTTGACAATTGATAACTTAAGCCTAATCTTCAAATGATCCTTATTGTTCACAAGTGTGTGGTCAAAAACTTGCGATCAATCAAAAAATCATTTCATAATCATTAACATTTTCATTATTTTTGTAAAATTATAAATCTCTTGCGTATTTGTAGTTCAAAATTCACAATTAATGAATAACATTCTTGTATATTCCACTTCAAAGTCTTTATTCAAGAGGAGATTGTGAACAGGTGAAATAAATACGGAATGCAACCTTTTTATGTTGTAGTGAGCAATAACTATGCTGATTTACTACTTCAGCATGGCGCATACGGCACTCCAATTAGAGGCTCTGAGAGGATTTTACGGATTTTTTTGTGAATCTACTGGGTATGGCTCGGCTGAGAATATTGACGGAGAAGTTCCAGATTTTCACACCCTTTAAGGCTGCTCTGGAGAGCAGCCTTAAAGGGTGTGAAAGGTGCTTTATGGACAAGCATGTGCATGATGAGAGCGCATGCTACTGGCAGCACAGACCTGCGTAGTGCTGCACAAGCACTCAGGCCAAGAGGGGCTTCTGGTGACTGGACATGCAACATGCACCATGAACAAGAGGCCTGCACAGCATCACCTGAGCCCTGCATGAAGCCCAGACCCTTGGATCTTCATGGGTTAATCTGATGTAAGCTTCATGTGGATCATGATCGACGGGCTTGATGTTGCAGCATGGTAAGATCAACGATCCCGAGAGGAAGGCATGATGAGCAAGCAACCTTCAGGTGAAGTTTCACCTGAAGACCTGATGAAGATTTCTCAAGGAAGAGGCTTCCCCCTGGAGCAGCACAGGTGCCAGGAAGAGCCTAGAACTGAAGGAAGCTTCTACTGGATGGAAGCTTCTCCAGAGTAAGGCAGAGGTGGCAGCAGACCTAAACAACCTAAATGAAGCTTCTCGTTTAGGTGGTCAATTTGCCAGGACCTCAAGTATAAAAGGCAAAGGTCCTACCACTTCTCAGTATCCCAACATCTCCAGATTCATCACCTCTAGTATCTCTAGTACAATCTCCAAGACCATGTGTACGGCTCCATGCCTTAGCACCAGAGAACCTTCAGCCAAGATGATGTTGGAGTTCCTCCCAAGATCCCTGTAAGCCTTGCACTTGCATGCCAGCCTGGGTGGAGTACGATGTTGGTGATCCCTCCAAGATCCCTGTAAGACTGGCAAGCTCTGCCAACCTACAAGAAGGTCAATCCCCCCAAGGCCCCTATAAGCATGGCAAGGCCTGCGAGCGTGGGAGGAGGACGCCTTGACATCTTGAAGGCCTTTCACTGTTGCGACGGCGGCTATGCCGGGACCCTTGCTTTGACGGCCTTCACGGCCGAGCAAGGCATTGCACCCCAGTTTAGGGCCAGGAGTTATGTCAGGGCGCACTTCTGAGCTGTTTGCATAGTTGTTGTTCCTTGTACAATACATGTTCTTTTAATAAGATTCAGCTCCACAATTTTGTTCCTGCTAGTTTCTCAACAAAGTGTAGAAGGCATGCTTGCTGGGCATAAAAGATCATACGGCAGCAGGGGACCCCCTTGTTGCATGAGAGCATGCGGTGGCTTTGTCACTGCAACCTCACAAAAAAACAAAATTTTAGACTATTTTCAACCTTTCCATGACATGAAATGTTGGTCCCCTCAGTTTCATTCCTTTATGCTCGTTTTCATCACAACATCTATGAAATAAAGTTGATTCCACCATTCCATACATTCTTGAGCCTCAAAATCATTATCATGATTGTGAGAAATATGTTCTTTAATGGAAACACCTGGCCTAATTTCATGGAACTTCTACTTTTAAGGAATTCTACAACACAAGATTTCACATTCACAATTTTAAAATAATTATAAAGTCTTTCATTTTTCATAGACATATATATTAACCAGCTCAGCACATTTTATGTTTTTTATTATCTACGTTGAGCAAAAACTATATGGCATATATTTCTGTAGTTCAAGTGTTTTTAAGAGGACTAGTGTTTTCAAATTCAGAACATGAATTCCATACGCATATTTTCCCCTCTAAATATGCATGAGATTGGTGGTTTTCCACTAAATTCGTAAAATGTTTTTGTTTGTGAAATTGTTTCAATTCTTACAAGGACCAATATCCAGTGAATGAAGATCAAAATTGTGTTTTACTTCAAAGATTACTTATCTTAAAGAATAATTTGTTTTCCTCGTGATTGTTTTTAAAGGTATAGGTTGTTTGAAATTTCAGGATATTTGGGAATTTATTAATTATGCCCTAAAAAGAGCCATATTTTACAGTTAGAACTTTACACAAATCAAGTTTTTGTAGTTATTTCATTTCAGAATCCAAATCCATCATGAAAGCATAAAACTCAACTATTAAGAAAAACTTCCTTTAAAAAGGATAATTTACCTGATTCGTTCATTCAAGACTCATTTTGACAATTATATCCATCTTTTTGTTCTTCATTATTCCATCTTATGGTCCTTTCTCTTCATTTAAGAAAATTTATTAAAAAATGAAATAATCAATTGTATTCAAAATTCATCCATTAAAGACAATCCATAATCACAAATGAAAAGGTGAAACATGTAGAATTCAATGCACAAATGGATGAAAATAATCTTTTACTTTTGTGTGAATTTTCATTTGTACTAGGAAACTTACACTGTGAAAATGAATTTGGGCCTGGTGAATAATCTTAAGAGAAAGAGAGAGATGGAAAGAGAGAGAGAGAGAGAGAGAGAGAGAGGGGGGAGAGAGAAAGAGAGAGGGTAAGATAGAGAGTGAGAGAGTGAGAGAGAGAGAGAGAGAAAGAGAGAGAGAGAGAGAGATAGAGAGAGAGAGAGAGAGAGAGAGAGAGAGAGAGAGAGAGAGAGGATACTTAGAATAATATTTTTTTGCTTGTAGTCAACAAGTGTAAAACTGACAGTTCTCAAGACATGACTTTGTTGAAAAAAACTTTGGACTCTTGCACCCTCACATAAATCATCGGCTGACTATGGTTGACATCTCTTAAGAACCTCCAAAATATTATCTTAAGCCTTGGACATAATGTGGCCATAATAAGAAGCTATTATTTATCTCGTATTGTCAAGTTCGTTTTCCTATGAAAGCTTAGCAACATCTCCCAAGTTTACAAGGGTCTTGGAAATGGTTTACATAGTTTTCCATGTTCTAATCTCAATGGCTGGGTTTATCCACAAAAACCTGTTTTTGTACAACTTTCCAAGGGCTTCACAAATTCATATGAGAAAATTGTGAGGGGCATCATCATCATGTGAGGTGAGCTTTGAGTTTGTTTTAAGGAGGTTGTGACCCTTTGGCTTCCAATTGAAGGGTGGTTGGTCAACATCTGTCTCTCATTTGTCTTGCTGTTAGGTAGTAGCTTAATCTTCCTATTCAACTTTTAGTTTTAAGTTACTTCAACATCTGAGTGTCTTTTAAAATCCAAGGACAACGTACAAGTTTCAGAAGATCATTTAGCTAATATCAGTTATCATCAACCTGCAAACATCTCCATGTGGTTATGCAACTACCCATTTTGTTGTGCAATTATAAAGGTGGTTATGTCACCTCCCAACAACCTCAAGTGATGGCATGCTTGAGGTGGCAAAGCAAGAGTGTCCCATTTCGACTCAAGAAGCTGAGCTCATTCAATCCTATATGCCTCTAGACATCATCTTATGCCTTTTAATTTCTTATCCCAGTTCAAGTATATGTCGTGTTTTCTCTATATCATAACTTCTAGCATTCCAAGCCAGTGCCATATGAAGCACCTCCTACAGAGGCGTGTGCCATTTCCAGTACACGCTAGTTACTTTTTAGGTAGTCTACTATAAGTTTTCTTGAAGACTTAGTCTTAAGGCGTCCATGGTGGACGCCTTGTGGCTCAAGAGACCACTTTTATGGATAAATCCCTACTACCTATTCATGGTCCTGATCAGTCACCTCTCTTGTGATGTCCTTATTGCAACAAATATATTTCATTCCACGGAGAACGTCCCCCTCTCCAATTGTAGCATAAATCCACCATCCACATTGTACGAAAATTTGCATTCAACTCACGCATTTTTGGGCTATGGTGGAGGCCAATGATGAATGCTAAACATAATGTGGTCTATATGTGTCTTTGTTTTTGAATGAGAAATGCAATGCTAGCTACCTTTCATAGAACAACTACCAATTAGAAATATTTCCATGTTCTTGCAAGCTTTTCGCTTTAGTTGAAAATTTCTTGGCTAAGAAGTCTTACCGTAGGAAGTGGCACCTCTAATTGGCCTTTCTCGTGATTCATGCACGTGAGTGCTCATTCAAAGCTCCCAATTGAAAATATTGATGATGACTCGTGCATGTATGTCATGATGTAACATCAATTTGTGCATACTTGCACCTATCAATTGTTGTGTTGTGCATGATTGCAATACTAAAGGGTACTCCTAAGTAAAAGCCTGGCATACTTCTCAAAGGACAATCTCATGCAAAATGACCTCTTTTATCTATTCAAATTGATTTCGAGCACAAGTAGATGTAGTGAAGTACCTAAAAGTGCATAGTCTCACTACGTAATAATTAGTTTTTATAACAAGACCTAGAGGTTCTTACCCGAGTTGCTTATACACCATAAATTATGTTATATTTCAAATATCCATATGCCCTTCTGATATTCATGCTCATATCATGCCTAATTTGTAGAAGTTGAGAAAACATCTATTGTATATCTTGTTAATCATTCTAAGAGAATTCCTTATTTCTCATTAGTGCCTCAAATTTTCGGTCGCACTACGCTATATAGAACACAAGGATGAGCACAAAACCTATCTATTCTAGTAATCTCGATGATTCATTTCTTGAAAATGAAAGGTGCCATAAGTGAAACATAAAAGACCTATATCTCGACTCAAAAGAAGTTTCATGTGACAATCATCATTTTAATGGCCGAATTCGTTCACCTCAACACTTCACGTAAGATTATCGAAAATCTTGTTGTCTTGAAGTTCTAAATGCTGCATGTGAAAATGTAACAAAGGTCACGCTATGCTTCTTTCATGTCCATGTGCATGATGTAGCACACACACCACATCACAATATGGATTTGAAAGGAAGCATCTTGTTAACACATGAACAATTTGAGATTACTATTCGTGATAAATAAATATATGATGCTATCATTGTTAAATATTTGGTGCCATAAGTAAAAATTTAGTCTACAATGTTGCTTCAAAAATCCTCTTATTCTTGGCTTGATACATGTTGCTGAAGAAAATGAATTTCAAATTACACCGCCATTTTCTTTGACATTATATACAATGACATGAACTTGCATGTAATATATAGACAATCTTCTCCATGTGTGAGTTTGAATAAGATTGTCACCTCTTAGGGACTAAAGAAACTTTGAGCCCTTATGTGGGCAAATAAATTTGCATTCAATCCATACATGGTAATGATTCCTTTCCATACACAAAATATTTCTCTAAACATACTTTCCCTCTCCTGCATGTCTCGTGAAATGTTCATGGTATGGTTCTCTTTATGATACGGGTAATTAATGACTGCCTTCATTGGCTGAAAGGAGCTTCCCACTAGTTTTTTTGGGTGTGGGAGGTATTACCCTTTCTCACATATGTGCACATTTGTGGTAAAACAGGTCCTGCCATAATTTTACTTGTGTCCCCCTTTTTAATTCAATTACTTCTATATGATTTATGAATTTATCTTGTGATTCTAAATAAGAATTTTGCGTTTCTTTTCTTCAAGGCTTGTAGTGATATTCAGTCATTTAAATATAAAAACATGAATTAAAGGCTTAAGTTGGGCATGGAATCAGTCTTGGCCTATTTGCAGATACAAAGTGTGATTATGTGCGAAGTGACAATAGTCCTTTAGACCTTGCTTGGCTGTGGACTTCTCTTAGGGCGTGGTCCACAGCCGTCAGGCTCTCGTACGGCAGAGTCGGTGAAGGCGGTAAAGGAGGTTGGCGAGCTGATGTGGCATTGCGAAGGTCATGCAAGTTGACATGGCTGGAGAGTCGAAATAGGCGAGCACTGCACGTTGGTAGTCTGAGGTGGTTTAACGGCATCGATATCAAAATGGCTTGTGATTAGTCGAGGGTTTCCTCGCGTCATCTTTATGCCTGCCACAGCTACTAGGCTTGAAATGAGAGCTGACTCTACGGCATGTGGCACTCTTGTCTGGCGGACATTTGAAAATGAAGGGGAATCTTTGTTTTATGTTCATTAATGGTCTGATGCAGTGGATCTTTGTATGTCAAAGTGTTCTGAAAATTTCAAAATTTGAACAGTTGAAACTTTAGAAACCCAAGCAGCACACGATTCGCCTTTGCGCGACTTGGTCGGTTTGGCCGTTGGTTCGAGGATGCAACGCTGTTGAATGTTGGATCCGTCTACCGTAGCGAGTCATCAGTTTGCGCTAGAAACGTCTGGTGAATGGACCGTCCTTGTCGCTTGTGATGGTTCTCGGTACATGGTGTAGTTGCACGATGCTATTTAGAAACAACCATGCATTTCATTTGGTGGTGACATTGGTCGTAGTTGGAATAAAGTGAGACATGTTGGAAAACCTGTCGACAACCATGAGGATTATGTCATATCCCTCGGGTGTGACTGGTAGTCCTGTGACAAAGTCCATGGAGATGTCGTTCCATGGCTCCATCGGAATGAGGAGCGGCTGTAGAATTCCGGGTGGCCTTGTATGACGAGATTTTTTTCGCTGACACTTGCCGTAAGATTTGCAAAAGTTGGCCACGTCGCATTGCATCTTGTCCCACCAGTAGTGGTTTGCCAGCTTCTTAAGTGTCTTGTCTTCTCCAAAATGTGAACATGGACCAGTGTCGTGGCATTCTTCGAGCAGCATGCGCCGTAGTTCATCGTTTGGGGGAATAACCACCTGGCGAGTGAATAGTCACTGCCAATAGGGTGCGTTGTACCAGAATTTTGGCTTGTCGCATTTGCAATACTGGTCGTAGCCTCGTGTGACCAACTACTTGAGATGCGGATCTCACTACAGCTGTCCGTTGCGACCTCAGCCGTTAAATCTGGTCGGCGGTTGAGCACATGTGCCGGGTTGGTTTTGCCTAGCCGGTACTCAATATCGTAGTAGAACCCGGATTTATGGAAATCCATCCATCCGGTTTGACGTCGACTAAGGTTCGGTTGCGTCTTAAAATATTTTAGTACATGGTGGTCAGTGCACACAATGCATCGGTGGCATTCTAGATAGCACCGCCATATCTTAAATGCATGTATGACCTCCAACATATCTTTCTTGTGTACGGCATAGTTGAGTTATGGTCTGCGCTGTTTTCTTGACATGTATGCATTTGGTTGCTCGCCGTTGCCATGCTCTTGTAGGGGGAGTGTGCCGATGGCTCAATCTGAGGCATCCGTAGCCATGACGTAGTTGACCATTGGATCGGCTAATCATAGGGCTGGTGCCAAGGTTAGAGCATTTTGCAAATCGGTGAACGCCTCTTGTTCGGTGTCTCTCCACCGCCACTCATTTTCCTTTCGAGTGAGGTCAGAGAGAGACGTTGACACTGGGGCGTAATCCCATACGAAGCGCCGGTAGTAATTGCAGAAGCCAAGAAAAACTTGAACGTCTCGAACCTTGGTCAGCATCGGCCAATCAACAAGTGCTGCCACTTTCTTTGCATCCATGGTGATCCGTCTGCCATTGATGACGTGACCCAAAAACTTAATCGAACGGTGTCCGAAGTCGCATTTCGAGAGTTTTCCAAAAAATCTCTCTTTGTAAAACTTTGAGAAATTTTTGAGGATGTCTATTGTGCTCCTGTGGGAAGGCCGTACACCAGCATGTCGTCAAGGTACACCACGACAAAATCATCAAAATATGGACAGAAAAATGTTATTCATCGTCGCCATGAATGTCGCCGGGGCATTTGTAAGTCCGAACGGCATTATCGTGAACTCAAAATGCTCGTAGCAAGTTTAGAACACCGTCTTCTCGATGTCGGTGTCTGCCACATGAATCTGGTGATAACCGTTGCGTAGGTTGATTTTGATGAAACTTTGAGCCCCCCGGAGTTGTGCCAAAGTTCGTCGGATTGGAGGAGAGGGTAGCCGTTCTTGATGGTAGCATTGTTCAACGCCTGGTAGTCCACGCACATCCGCATTTCACCAGTTTTCTTTTTCACGAACAGTACAGGTGCGATGTACAGTGACATGGATGGGCAGATGAACCCCTGATCGAGCATCTCGTTGAGCTAATTTTTCAGCACGATCAGTTTGTGATCGCTCATCCAATAGGCCCCTTCTGTGGGTTGGCTGCTCGATTTCAGCTTGATGTGATGGTCGATGTCCCGTTGAGGTACTAGGGTTTTTGGGATTTTGTTTGGGAAGACATCTGCAAACTCTTGTATGAGTGTTGCAAACTCTCCGGGTACCATCACGATTTTTCTTATGCCGATGAGGCTGATGAGGTTGATCAGGGTGATGATTCAGTTGCTGTCATTTCCGCTTCGTCAACTGGCTCGAGATACATGAGCCACGCACAAGCTCCTCACCGTATGCAGTATTTGGCCACGTTGAGAGGTATCGGCTGCACGGGTACCACGACTTCCTCTGTTGTACAGGTTGTCACTTTATGGCTAACGTGGCTTCCTTTGCTACTTCCACCTCTACTACTTCTGTTGTTGTCGTCTGTCCCACATGCGGACTTTGTCGCTTGGCACTGTTGATTTTCACATAAAATTTGCCGCTGTTCTAGTCAACCTGCGGATTGTGTCGGTACAGAGAATCTCGTCTGAAAATGATTTTGTGGTCACTCATTGGACATGACCTCCAGGCTGTAGATCTCCTACTTGTTATAGTAGTGGTTCTCAGAGTCTTCGTAGTTGTAGCCTTGCGTCGACAGTTTTTCCTTCAAACATTCCTGGTTCGGTCTGTAAATCCAGCTTGCGAACCATGTCATTGCTTACAAAACTGTGAGAAGCTCCTCCATTCAATAGTGTCAGTACCGTTCTGCGACTTTTGTATCCTCGAGGTTGCACTCTTAGTAGCATCGTTGGTTGGACGTCCTCGTGCCCCTCGTCAAACTTTAGGATCTCAAAAACCTTCTACGGCATTGTAGGCCGTTCAGATGGGTGATCGTTCTGTGCAGATTGCTCCTCACTGATAAGAGTAGAGCCTTTCACCCCTGTCCTTTGCCATTATTTGACTCATTTTTCTTCAACTTCCTCCCCTTTTTGGCATGCTGCTTGCCTTGGCAGTTGCGAGCGATGTGCCCGACTTTTCCGTAGTTGTAGTAGGTACACGTCTCTCTCTGGTTGACGGCATCCACTTCCATCGAAGTCGAGGAGTCCCCCGAATGGATGTTTTTGTTTCCATGATAATTATAGTTGGGAGGTCACCAGCCATAGGATTCCAGGATCCGAGCGTTATAGTCAGTGCTGTCCACCGTTTCTGCTGCTGCGATCATCCGTGGTAAGTCATTTTGAATGCCCAAAATGACAATCGCTCGTCGGATGTCTTGTTTGATGCCGTTACTATAGTGAAAACAGAGCTCGTCAGAGGCGATGTTTGCACCAATGATGATCTCGTGGAATTTCCACAAGTACTCCGCCATGATGGATTGCTGACAAAGATGTTGGAGCTTGTACCGAGCATCAGACTTCTTGTTCAGTTGTTCAAATTGTGCGAGCATTGCACGCGATAACTTGTTCCAGCCGGTTGGTGGCGGCAGTGCATCTTGCCATTGCGTCTTGATATGCTCCAAGGATAGAACACCTGCGGTCAGCGACATGAGACGGGTGCCGTTGGCTGTTGATGCGGCCCCACCGGTCTTCTGCTACCGTTGGATGGTCTTTAGATCAGACCACCAACTTAGTGTCGTGCCACACAAAAGTGCGGCCGTGAGGTCAATTTTCTTTCGATTGTCGTTGACCTTATCAGTGGTGAATTACACCTCTAGCCTCGTGAGCCACATCTGTTGGTCCCTTTGAGTTGAAAGATCGAATGGCTCAGGAGGGGCCCGACAAATCTTAGGTTTGCTCGAGAGTTGGATATTTTCTTGACGAGCACCGCCTCTTGTGCACTTGCATCACAAAGAGCCTCCATTGTGAAGTTAAGCTATTGGAGCAGATGGCTGTTGATTCCCTTGAGTACGAAGATATGGTTTGCGAGTTACTTGTTGATCCACACTTGTCGTTCGGCGCCACCTGTCGTTCCTACTGTTGTCGTCGAGGCTGTAGGTAGGGACGGCTGGTTTACAACCATCGGTTTGGATTAGATTCATGACCGGATTGGTCATCAGACCAATAAGGTTTGATCCTGCTTCCGCATAGCCTGCCACGCCAGCGTTTGTTGCCACTTCAGGATTCGTGTGCATAGGCACGTTCTGCTCCTCCATTGCCAAAGTCCTGGCCATAGACCCGCTGCTGGTCGTCGGGTACGCTTGGTCGGTTCATGTCGTAGTCACGAAGTGTTGACACGTGAGATGTGCTGACGGCTTGTGCAAGGTAGTCCTCTGGATGGGTAAAGTAGTCGGATGCCTTTCCAACACCGTTGCGTTTTGATACCAAGTGTTATGCCGAACGGAGCATAGATGGTAAACAAGTAGAAGTTGCGAGATGAACACAATTGAGAATTTGGGAAACTTGAGCAATTTATAATTAGTGGTAAGTATAATTCGATGAAAAGTGTCAAAATTATTGAAAATATGTATACAAGTCTTGAGTTATGAATGAGGTATCGTCGGGGTCGTTGGGTCGATCGTCAAGCGATGCATGTGGAGTCGCGTTGTGAGTGGTCGGATATGAGAAGCTCCGCCGAGAAGTCGGGGGTCTTTGAGGATCGATGGCAGAGATGCGAGATGCATCTTTATAAATCTGGATATGTCTCGATGTGTCAAGAAGTTGACCGAAGGGTCGTGAAACTTCTGTCGATGATTCTCGAAAGTGGTGAGAGTTGTCAGAAAGTGCGAGAATGTTCGCCGGAGGGCAAGGGTAGTTGGTCGAAGTACCCTTGACCGTTGGAGTGAAAACGAGGTCGTGACGTATGGCGGGCTATTTGTGTAATGACAGAAATGCCCACTCGAAAAGGTTAGGGATTTGTGTACATATGGTATGTCACATCTTTTGCGATCACGTCAAAATCGTGGCATTCGGCTTAGGGTACCGCAAAAGATAGATGCTTCACATGAATTAGAGTACATATACATGACCTCCAATGGAGACAAATTACAAAACGAGCATGCTACAACAATATATCTTTCAAGAAATCACAATGGAGATCTAAAAGGTCTAGACTGGTTTCGGTACTTCTATCTTAGAGGAATAAGTTATAAATTTTTTATAAAAATCTCTTCAAAACAAGTGTGATGATAAAAAGAACTAACGAACCGTGAGATGGTTTGCAATCGTTCCAGAGGTACAACTTAAACCTGAAAAGTTTTAGGCCACTTTGGTAATCCATTTGCAGTTATGAGTGATACACCCCTGACATACACGAGTCCCTAAACTCAGCGAGTGTGCATTTCTGTCATTACATTCGTCGCCCACCGTGCGTTGACTTTGGGATGTTTATACCGATCGGCCGAGGGCATTTTGACCAAGTGCCTTGACCTCAAGTGTTCCATTCCAGAAGTTTCCTACAACTTTGACCACCTTCCAGAAAGTTTGACCGAAGTGTCACAAATTATATCGATGTTTTGATATGATTCATTCAACTTCTCAACGGCACTAAACTTTTTTAAAAAGCGTTTCGATATTCTCAAAGCCCCCCAACTTCTTGGCGGAGCTTCTTGATGCAGCCACTCACGATGCGCCCTTGCACGCATGGCTCGGGTTGAGCAATGATAGCCCGACATATGCCTCATTCTCATTCTCGGCATTCTATATATGTTCTTGATGTACCTGATACTTGTCAACAAAGTACACTTTCTGCTTAATACAAGTCATCCACTAGAGTCGTCTTTTGTCCCACACCTCATACCTGTGAATCACCTACGCTCCGCTCTGTTGGTTAAAGGTGTAACACACACAAGTGACCTCTTGACTCCACTCACACACACATCATCACTGCAGGTGATTGATCTGGATTGAAAATATCGGGTGCAACACTGCGGCGCATCATGGATCACACAGTGATGGCTCCACAATCAAGTGCTCAAGTGATGGTCACAGCACCAACATCATGAAGAACTGGCATGTAGTGATAAATGCTTGCATGATTTTTACTTTTAGATCTTGACATGGGATACGCATTCACTGGGATGCATGCACCCACATATGCCCATGATCGATGTGTTTGAATCTCTCTTTCATGCATGCATTAGAGTAGTGATGTCGGGTTGCTGATTCCTCAGGGCCATACGCCCGGATTATACCGGTGTGTGAGAAACCACCAGGAGCTCATTCGCTCCACGATTGGGTTTGATCCCTGGGTGGCGTCCGGACCCCACGTCAAGAGCCTCACGTGGGTGGCCCGGTCAACTAGCACATATCACTTCGCTCTCTCATGACTTACTTTGTTTTTGTTTCAAGTGTGTTTTGTTTTGAATTCACATTATCCCAATCCATGGCGTCTCATTGTACCTCATTGCTTACTTGCTTGCTTGTTCATCCTAGCAATCTAAGCTACCTACTGGTACCAGAGCAGGAAGGACCCATCCTTCTACCCACCAGGACCTGAGCCTACTCCATCAGGTTAATTCCATATAAAAGCCATGGCACTCTTGCCGTTGGTTTGCGCAAGCGTTTCTACTCACGTTTTTTTGTGTTGGTGCTCAAGTCGCCAGCGTCATCTACACTTCCACACACAACGTAACGGTGACACCTCAGTGCTGTCGTGCTCTTCTCAACCCCAGAAGCAGTGGTATCCTGATGCTGCTGTGTTCATCTCAACTCCGACAGCGACCACCACATTGGACAACAGCGGCTGTTGCAGTTCCGACCTCTCTCTCTTGCCCGTGGACCCCATTGTACTTCTGATTGCGACGGCTCCACATGGAATTGCAATAGCTTCTACCGATGCTACTTCCATCGATGGCTGTCATGTTTACGGCATTGTGCTAGCAGCTGCACCAGCAGCATCAGTTGCGGTATCTTTTGTGGCCTACCACTAATGGAACAAATGGCCACACTGCATCATTGTTGTTATTGCGTTTTCTTCTCTCTCGACAGCAGCTGCAACAAAAGTGCAGCCGTGGCAAACCACCACTACTACCACTGCCTCAAAATTCTCACCGGCATCTACAATTCCACTTGCAACCATGGCATCAGTGACTGCTTGCCTCCAAACCTTGGCCTATCTATCTCGCGTGGCATGATAGCACCCGTTTTGCTCTCCCTTGGGGGAATCGGTAGCAGCCAAGTGCTGTTGTCTTGGTGGTCTCAGCCAACATCTCGTGCTGCCACTCTCGGTAGCATCTCCTGGTCCGTCAGCCACCCTCGCTGGCACAAGAGCTATAGTAGCAACAGTAGCAGCAGTAGTAATAGCGACAACAGCAGGCGCTATAACAACAGCAGCATTAAGAGCAGTTGTACTAGCACACCATCCTTCTACTACCTCCCTTCTGAACGGCTACTCCGTAAGTCAGCTGGGCGCTCATCGCTCTAAAGTCTCCACCAGAGACTAAACCTAGTTCAACCTCACCCACGGTCACGCGTGAGGACGGCCGCGTTGACCATGAGATTGCATTATGTGAGGAGAGGGCATAGCATGAGGTGCGGTCACGTGTTTACCGTAATCATCCCGAATACCATCCCGGTAGAGACTATGAACCTACGGACCACTCCGAGCAGAGTACGCCGTGGTCCACATGGCCTACTGCCAGTCTGCCTCAGACGACTCGCTAACTGCATAGGACACCCTAACCACAGGGCCTCCACGGGATCGTTTGCCTCCATTATCCCCGGTAAGCCCATAGGACTCGTCAGTAGCGTTAGCGTACTATCCCTTGTGGAGTAGCATCAACAGCTACAACAACATTTCTTAGTGTCCCTGCTTCACATCTTGCAACGTCACCAGCTACATCAACCGTACAGTCAGTAGCATAAACACCATGTGACAATCTTGTCTACCCTACAGGTTGCACTTGTTTCTAGTGCTTTTGTTGCCTCCACTTTTGCTGCCACAATACGTGCTGTATGTGCATGTACTAGGAAAACTGATGGTAGGGCCATTGAGATGTACATTGCAGTTGTAATTGTTCAGGGTCCACTAGCTACAACTACTGTCAACATCATCACCCATGTTACAGCCACAATACACGTAGTAGCATCAGCAGCTGCAACTGTACTCTCTAGTGTAGTTACCTCCATCGACTCCTCCATGACACAGGCCTCCTCTTCTAGTAGAAGAGGAGGCCTGTGTCAAAGCTACTATATCTTGGGCGTCGTCAGTGACTCATCACATTCAGGTAATTGTCTCAAGAGCTGCTACCATCTGCACCCTCATGGCCGCTGCTGTAATAGGTGTAGATTGCATCATCGTCTCCATGTCTTCAACTGTCATAATTGTAGTAGACTCTGCAGCAGCAACCCTTCTTCCCTTGTTCTCACTCTGCCGTCAAACCCAGTGAGCTTGGCACCCTCTCTTGCCCATGCTCCCTCTCCATTGCTTTTGCATCGCCGTATTTGTGTGTCCAGGTCAATTTCCTTACAGCATAACCTTGAGCACGCCCACCATATTTATCCCACGCCTACTGAGGCAAGGGAAAATCTGCCGAAAGTTTTTTGGCAGATTTGCGTCGCCGATATCATGCCGGTAGACGATGACCACTATAATGTACTGCAAGCTGAGCTATAGCACGAGCGCACTACCCTGCAAGCTTTTCTCACTGCTCAGTGCAATGCAAACTAAAAGCTACGTGCCAAGAAATCTGACCAAGAGACCTTAACCGATCACATCACTGACTTAGTTCTTAATCGACTCCAATCCACACTGCATGGTACTCCCTCCACCTCTGCTGTTGTTGGAATTGGTGTTTCTTTTTCCACTTTACCCGCTTCCGCATCTGCCTCTATTGGCTCTAAATTTCTTTACCCTCTTGCACTCGCAGCTGTTTCCGGTACAGCCACTGCCAAAGCAATCGCATTTCCATCACAACACAAGCCTGACTTTGACTCCACTCCACCCCACTTTACTTCCAGTATCACCTTCTATTCCTGGGAAATCCGCTTCAGTGCTTGGGTACAGGACGAGGAGCTCTAGGAATACTACCACAAATCCAATTCCTCAGTCAATCCTCCCATTGTGCATATAAACTCTGATTCTTTCCATGTTGTGCGTGCTCTCATTCATGCTGGGCCCGATGATCTCACTGATAAGATCAGGTCGTACAATACAGACCCTGTCGCTGCACGCCTGCTGACCTGGTTGGTACATACGTGCTCATCAAGTGTCATACAATAATGAATGGACATGCAACACTGATTTTTCTCACTATTCACTTTAACACACTTTCTATACGTACTAATGAGACTGCTGACACCTATTGGGCCCGCAGTTTGCGCCTGTTGTATGACCTAGGCAAGACATCACCTGGACAGCTCTCTGTTCTTTCCATTGTCAACAACCTCATCCCCAAGCTATCTTATTATCTTTCAAGAGGTAAAAATCTCTTAGCTTCAGCACCTTGCCGCTATCCTTATTCTTGAGGATACACCAACAGGCGTTGGCGCCTTGTGGGAGTTCATCTCCCAATGCCTCACAAACTGGTGGAGCTCGCTACAGTACAAGTACATCCATCATGTAGTCATTGCAATTGCGACCACTGTACTTCCTTTCTTATCTTCCTCCAACTTTGCCTCATTGTCCTCTACATCCAGCACGACCGCTACTTCCCTCGCCTTTCAGGGAAGTAGAGGGAGTGGTGGTTGTGGTAGGGGAGAAGGCAAAGGTGGTGTCTCAATCTGCGGTGGACAGGGAGGGCACGGTAAAGGTCGCGGATCCGACAGATCCACCACCTCGTCATCCTCCTACAGCACTATCATGTGCTTGAACTGTGGCGCCACTGGCCACTCCGCTCCCAAGTGCCCTGTTGAACGATTTGATGATGCCCGCCTTGCGTCACCCATGCGTACGCACTGGGTCTGCTCCTCGGGTGGTGGTGGTGGTGGTGGCGCTTCTCGCGCCTCTACCTCCACTTGATCCTCCAGCCACACTATACCCTCTTCCACACCTGTCGCAGTCTACAGCACCACCATGGCTTCACTTCCACCACCTTATCCCTAGGGGTCGCCCCCAGAATTTGGCGGCCGCATCTTCTATGGACCCCCTTCAGGATCCTAGTCTTCTCCATTGTGGGCATCACCCACCTACCTTCCTCGGTGCTTCTCTCTAGGCGTTGTCATGAATCCTGACCCAACAAATGACGACCGCCAACTGGATGCTACTCTCTTTCATGACGTCCACTAGCGACATCTCCGTGATCAGGGAGGTGAGAGTGTGTGTTCAGTCATGGAGACACTTGCGTGTGCTGTGGATGGGGGTCTTTGTGGTCTGTCGTTGGGTCATTTCTGGGGAGTCCCCCAGTTGATGTCCTGTGGATTGAGCACTGGTAGTCTTACCGTTTGCCTCATTGCCTTGCTTCCTGTGGTAAGCAACTTCCTCCACACTCTGCCATTGATGATGTGAGCTGTGATCCTACATATGTTTGTTTGTTGGGTGGATTTTAGATCCTCGATTCCGGAGCCATCCACCACATGACCTCCTCTCGTTCCTCGTTTGTTTCCTCACATGATTTGTTCACTTTGTCTGCACTGGCTTTGGCCAACTTCTACTAGTCCAGGGAGTTGGATTTGTCTGCTTAATTGGGCCTTGGGGGAGGTTTTTCTGCCAGACGTACTGTTCATGCCCTCTCTTGAGCTGAGTCTTCTCTCTCTTTTACGACTCTCAATAACCAAGACATGGACTTATCATCTAGCCACTGCGTTGCATCTGTGCTACACTGCCCCACTGCCTACAATCTGCTTTGTGGCAAGCGTTGTGACTGATTGTTTCATATTCCATCATTTACGCATGATCCAACCACCATTACCCTTGTTCATCTCGCATGCTCCCTCTCCCCAGTGCGCATGCAGTTGCTGAATTGTCGCCTCTCCCACATTCACACCGCTGCCATGGACAGCTTGCTTTGTGACCAGCCCGCCCACAGCCTTGATGCTTCCACTTTTCCAGCACCTTGCGCTGCTGATTGTTATGAATACACCCAGGGAAAAAAATACCGCTTTCCTTTTTCTACGTCTGAGTCCCACACGTCCTACTCCCTTGACCTCTTGCATGCTGATGTCATGGGACCCCTTATTCACGATGCTCCGTGGGGGGTTGGCCGCTACATCCTCTGTCTCACAGATGACTTCTCTTAGATGCACTGGGTCTTTGCCCTTTGCCAAAAGAGTGATGTATATTCCAATCTTGAATCTTAGCTTCCCCAGGCTGAACTGGCCTATGATTGCTACTTGAAAGATTTTTGCTGTAAATTTGGTGGGGAGTTTATGGGACCTAATGCATTTTTCTTGTCCTCTCAAGGTGTGTGCATGGAGCTTTCCGCTGCCTACACACCCCAACAAAATGGAGCCGTACACTGCATGGAGCTGTACGGTGGAATCGTACCCTTGCAAACGGTGTCCACATTCTCTTGACTACTGTTGATCTAATATGCCCCTTGTCCATAGTTGAAATTTGGACATGCACAGGACAGACTAGGCATGCACTGCTCCCTTGGAGTAAGTCTCCTAATTCTGGTCGAGATAGACAAGGCATGCACTGCTCCTTTGGAGTAAGTCGCCTTGGTCTAAACTGGGTAGTACAGCCAGCAAACACTACTTATAATAACTCCTTATGGCTTAGACATTCCAAAGTTAGTCACTGGAGCGATAGGATGATAAGTCAAATCCCGCCCCAGTGACTAATTTTCTTTGTGATCAAAAGGGGAACAGGAAGGTTCTGAGAGACATCTCAGAAAATTCCAAGTTCTTTCGTGGTGGCTGGCGCCACTTGGCGGTCACAGAGAGCGCCATGTAGGCAAGGGGGGTTGATGCAATCCAGATTGCCCCTAATGTGGCTCATCCAAGGAGCCAGTGCGAGCCTAGGCTTGAGGCTGGCTCTAGGACTGTAAGTACCTGTCAGTTGCCTGTGGTTGATTACAATTCTTACCTTTGAAACTCCTCACAGAGTTGTCCACCAAAGACAGACACTAAAGAAGCATTGGTTGGTCTAAGTCCTAGGAGTTAGCTCCTCATGCGAAAGTGATCAAGGACACAGTGCAAGGAAGTGATTCCTATGAACTGCTTAGTGTGGAACCGTGATTCTGAGGGTGATATATCCTCCGAGTTGAAATACTAGGAGCGGACGGCAAGTGCCACTGCGTCGGCCTTCTTTTCTAGTCCGTTACCTCAGGCCCGTTGAAAAAGGGTTATCGGCCCACACTGACTAGTTTTAAGGTACGCTTCTTTACGCTATCTCATCCTCTTTGTTTTGCAGCGTTCATCAGTTACATCAGCTCCATCTGCTCCATCTACTCCATCAGCTCCAACGGCAGGTGCTGGCACTTAGCAAACAAGGAACAAGGACAAGCTCTACCCTTGGAGGCATGACCCTTGGCCCCTAACCAGGATAAGCTCTGCCCTTGGACGCACGACCTTGGGTTCACTAGAGTGCATTCTTCTCTGTTCACAGGTGATCAACGACTGAAGGGTAAGCAACGGATCTGCACCTTCTAAACCAGTAGCAGACAACAGCCTACATCATCCTACATTGACCTCAAAGAAGCAGAGAAGGAGAGAAGTAGAGAAGTAGAGAAGTAGTATGACGACGCCTAAGACACTTAGTCTTGAGAAGGTCAATGGCAGCATGTCAAAGTTCATAGGGGTGGGTTTTCCCTTGTGGAAATGGCAGTTTGAGATCGTCATGAGAGTGCACAACTACTTGAAAATGTTGTTTGGAGAAGAGGTTGGACCAGCAAAGGACGACCCTGGGTATGAAGAATGCAGTACAAAAAGTGATATGGAGTTTGCGTTCCTTGTGACATCAGTGCATGATTCACATTGCCCATGTCCAGTTTTTCCCCCTGTGTGGCCATGAGTGTGCAGGATGTGCTAACACAGAGAGCGGAGGTGACACACAGTGAGCGCACCCGCCACTAGTGGGCGGGCGACATACCCACCGGCTGCACACGTGCTCGCTTCCCTCCTGGCAGCATCGCCCCAGCCTCACCTGGCAGCTGGCCCCTGAGCAATTATCTAGTTTATCTTGACTCAGTTGGTTCTTCTTTACCGCTTGCTCAGTTGTATCTTAGTGGCATACTTTAGTCTCACATGTGAAACTGTGTTAGTTTTGACTATTCTAGTTTAGATCCAAATTTAGTTTAGGCATGAATGCGAGTATAGGCCTTGAGTGGCTGTTTTCCACTGAAGTTGGGAGCGTGCCGGGGATCTCCGCTCACCGGCCCGATGGGTGAGCTCGAATAGCGAGACTCACCCGTAGCTCTTCTCCTCGTCACATTGCGAAGCCATGGTGACTCCATAGCCGCCACAAAAACCCAAGGCTAGCGTCCTTGTTTCTCAACCATTTTAAGTCAAACCAGTTTCATTGGATTCGTATCACATAGCTCATGGTATTAGAGCCTAGATCGCCGGGCGTGGAAAACGCTGCCGAGCGATAGCAACACGATTGAGGGACGGCCTCCCATTTGGCGGTGGAAGTCAGTGGCGGCTCCCGCCGCCACTGAAGCAGGCCGTGGCCGTCCGAGTCGCACGCGCTAGGCGGCCAGACCTCCACAAGGTCTGTGCGCAATAAAAGAGGCGCACGGAGGGACTCCACGGGGACGAGATCCATGGGGGCCTCTTGCCACGCGATCCGTCAGCGGACGGGAAGAACACCAGGCCATCCTGGAGTCAACAAAGTAGCCTTAGGAGCGTTGGAGTCAATGAAGAAGCCCTAGTAGGCATAGGAGTGGACAGATCCGGCAGTCATTCATTTACCAGGCGCCCTTTTCCAAGGCGGATTGGGCTAACTGAAGGAACCCGTCATTGCCAACCCACTCTACACACAAATCTGTTCGGCACTCAGCATGAGTGCCACTGGATCGGTGCCGGGCGGCAATCCCATCCCCGGTGCTATCCAATCCGCGGGGAACCAAGCGGCGAACCAACCTGCCGGAAACCAACAGGTGAATCAACCAGCTGTGACCTCCAGTACTAAAACGTGGGACGACCTGACAAAGGTCATGTCGCGGAAAGACCTGACGCTATCGCCTCTAGGTGCACGAGATTTCATAGCATGGATTCCTCGCTTGGATGACGGAGCACGGTCTTGAAGAGCTGTACCGTTTCCCAGCCGCCGACAATGCTGACGAGCGTGTTCTCCTCCACGCCTTCCATGCCCTTGTCCGAGCCCTTCCCTGACGTGCAGGCATACGCCATCCGCCATCTCCACTCCGGCAGGAAAGGAGAAGATCCGGCCAACCCGCGCAGTGGTGTCCCGCATCCTCACGAGGCATGGCAGTACCACGCCACCCACCACAAAGAACGAGGTATGGCGCTGGTCGTCACCCTGCGAGATCGACTGCGTCAGTTGTATTTGAAGCCCGGGGCACCAATAGCCAAGTACTGGGATGCGGCGATGGACATCTGTCGTCAGATCCTAGGGCTCGGCGTGCCTTGCTCCTTGCTTGAGTGGTTGGACCCTGTCCTGCTGCACCTTGGAGAGCCGTAAAGGGACTTCCACCACAACTTGTTGCGGCACCTACACATCACCGACATAGAGAACACAGACTTGGCGGAGGTGTTCGAAGAACTCAGGCACTATGAGGAAATCCTCCATGGGGAGGCATGGGAGGCAGACACACCTACAACCAGTGCCTTCATTCATCAGGTTGTAGTAACGGCTCTGTCTGGATTTGGATACGTAGGCGGTAGAGGTCGAGGAGGCGGTGGAGGAGGCGGCGGAGGGGGCCGTGGCTCATAGTCAGGGGGCAGGCGTGGCCGTTGTAGGGGTGCTGGGGGGCGCACATGCAACTACTGCGGGCAGCAGGGTCAATTGTGGCGCGTGTTTCCCAAGCTTCTCCGCATCATGACTCCCTCCCCCTAGTAGCAGCAGTACTTACCGCTGCCACACCCCCAATTTGGTCATCATCTGCACCAACCAGCCTGGTCGGCACAAGGGCCATGTGGAGCACACGCACCTTCCCCGTTTGGTGCAGCCACCTTCGGTCCATCTCTGCTGCAGATGAAACTCGTGCCGCCTGTGGATCAGGGACCTCTGCCTATCTATTAGGGGCCGTAATATGTGCCGTAGGGTTAGATAGTCCCAGTCCCTACACCAGCATGGACGCAGCGTGTCTACACCTACATGGCCAAGGCGTAGTAGCCCACGACTGCACCACCCATCGGCTAGAAAGCTCCCATGGAGCTTCAGCCACCAGAGCCGATAGCTACACCGCAGCTGACAGGTCAGCGACTTAGACACACTCATGTCAAAACCTCTCACACTCTCCCCATGCATGAATGGTTGTATGACACTGCTGCCTCGTACCACATGTCACCGCATCGCCAGCTTTTTGCCTCATTCTATGCTACGCCTGATGTTGAAGGGGTGAAGACTGGGTCTGGCGAAGTGCTTGCGGTGGAGGATGTAGGGACTGTGGCACTTTCGGCACCGTGTGGGGTGATGTGGCTGACGGGTATCCTGTACGTACCCAAGCTGAAAGTGAATTTGTTGTCTGGTGGTCAACTCGATCGTCAGGCTAGTATGTCTGCTGTCATGCAAAGGCAACGATGCACTCTCTTTGATGCGACTGGTACTCTGTTGGTTGATGGGCCACTACATGTAGACATGTTGTATCGTCTAACACTATTTGCCCTTGTCCAAACGCATTCTCATTGACCACAAGCACATGTTGTGACAGTCACTGATGCAAAGCACACTGAACTGCTGTACCGCCACCTGGCCCACATCCACACTGACATGATAGAGAACATGCTCAAACACACTAGTGCACGGAGTCTTCATCCAGAAGAATGTCTTCATGGGTTAAAGGCCGACACCTGTCTTGAGTGTCATGAAGGTAAAGCCCACAGACAGGTCTTCCCTAAGTCGGTCACTGACAACAAGTCTCCACGTGACCTGGTCCATGCTGATTTGAAAGGCCCCTTGCCTATCCCCTCTGTCCAGTTTGGGTCACAGTACGTGCTGGCAATGACAGATGACTACATTCAATTCCGTTGGGCTTTCCTGCTTAAGTCCAAAGCAGATGCGCAACAGGCAATCATCAAGTGGATTCCACTTGCAGAACACCAGACAAAATGCAAACTGCTGAAACTGCGTACAGATCAAGGTGGGGTGTTCATGGGTGCTTTGACTGCAGCACTCAAAGCAAAAGGCATCAAACACCAAAACACTGCACCCTACACACCACAATAGTACAGTGTGGCAGAGCACTGACACCGCACTCTGGGTGATGCATTGCGCACGTTACTGACTCAGTCTGGTCTATCCTTTGGTTTCTGGGAGGAAGCGATTAAGTATGTCACTTGGGTGTGGAACTGTGTTCCATAGGGACCACTGCCCAAGATCTTCACCCCCTCGGAACGTTGGTTAAAGGAAAAGGCGGATCTCCGTCCTGCAAGGGTGTGGGGCACCATGGCGTGTGTGTGGTTTGCACATCCACAGTGCGACCACAAGCTCAGTCCATGAGGCCATTGGTGAGTGTTTATTGGGGTCTCGCATGCCTCGAAGGCATGGCGATTTTGGGATCCTACAAGTCACCACTTTGTGGAAAATTGGGATGCATTTTTCTGTGGAACACATACCCTACAAGCAATTTTGCGTGTTGCGGCACGTACCCAATGTCACCACACCTGAACACTACCCACAGTACGTAAGTGTGCTAGTCTTTGTCCCCAGTGGTGTAACACCACAACCCCAACCTCACAAAAGGGAGGGGTTCAGAAAAACTCCATTCCCACCGACCTTATAACACCCAAAGATCTGGCCAATACAGAATCGAGTACACCGCATGACGGACATGAGGTCCGTCATGTCACCAGGGACATGACGGACCTCGGTGTGCCTCACCGAGGTCCGTCATGTTGTAATGCTCAGTGAGCAGTGTTTTGTTTTGTGTGATGAGAGCAAGAGAGGGTGACAAGAGAGTGGAAACGATGCACAGTGAGTGCACACACCACTAGTGTGCGGGCGACATACTCGCACGCCGCACACTTGCTCGCTTCCCTCCTGTCAGCATCATCACAACCTCACCTGGCAGCTGGCCCCTGAGCAATTATCTAGTTTATCATGACTCAGTTGGTTCCTCTTTCCCGCTTTCCCAGTTGTATCTTAGTGGCATACTTTAGTCTCACATGTGACACTGTGTTAGTTTTGACTAGTCTGGTTTAGATCCAAACTCAGTTTAGGCATGCATGCGAGTTTGGACCTCAAGTGGCTATTTGCCCTCGGATTTGGAAGCGTGCCAGCAAGCTCCGCTCGCGGCCCAACGGGTGAGCACAAATAGTGAGACTCACCCATAGCTCTTCTCCTTGTCACATTGCAAAGCCATGGCGACTCCATGGCCGCCACAAAAAGCCAAGGTTAGCATCCTTGTTTCTCAACCGTTTTAAGTCAAACTAGTTTCATTGGATTCGTCTTGCAAAGCTTATCTCCATGGCATCACACATGCATCCAAGGCTTATAAGAAGCTTTCCCGTGTGCACCAATCAATAGCTCTTGCTAATCGCCTTTTCATTTTTCACAAACTGTTTGGGATGAGAGTGAGCGAGGGAGTGGTGATTCTGGACTTCCTAGTGTAGTTTGAAGGATTGCTGCAACAACTGACTGAGATGAACTGGGAAATTGACACCAACATGCAAGCCATGATCCTCCTCGTGGTGCTACCTGAAAGTTGGGGTCATCTTATCACTGTCTTGGGCAGTTGGAAGGAGGAGGAGCTTATGTTTGAGGAAGTGTCTGAGTACTTTCGCAACAAAGCCATGCGACGCATTGGTAGTGAGGCTAAAATTTTGTCCTATGCTGCACAGTACGGTTGTCATGGAAACAACTCCTCTTCTGGTCAGAGTGGCAACGGAAGCGGTGGTGATGGAGGAAGAGGCAATGCTGGTGGTGGAAAGGGTTCAAAGCATCCTGGGAAGTGCACAACTGTGGCAAGCCTGGACACTGGGCACAGGAGTGCAAGGCTCCCGAGAAGGAAGACCGAGGCAATGGTGGCAAGAACGAGGGCAAAGGAAAGGGTAAAAAGGAGCTGACGAACATGATGGCTGAGAGTGTGTCCACAACCAAGGGAGCAGCACTGCTCAAGCGTGGAGCCTACGGGCTTGAATCTGGCACGAACCACCACTCTTCAAGGGAGAAGGATGGGTTAATCTCCATTGGGGACACCGAACATTGCTTCAGGTGTGCCAATGGCAGCCTTGTCCATGCACAAGGCAAGGGAGACAAGTTGATCAGCATCAACGTGAACGGTGTTGAGAAAGACTTGAAACTGGAGAATGTCGTCTACATGCCGTCTTTTGCGGCAAACCTCTTGTCGGTGTCCAAAATCACGGGCCACGACATGACGGTCATCTTCACAGAGGAAGAGGCCGTGATTGTCAAGAACAAGGACATCAAGATCTCCTATCCCAAGGAGAGTCTCGTTGCACAAGTTCCAAGAATTGATGGACTCTATGTGTTGCAAAACAAGTCCCTTGAGAGCACAAACAAAGAGTATGCGGCTGTTGAAGAACCCAAGTATCCAAAGCCTGATATTGCACAACAGGATGTCACCATGGCGGCTAAATCCACCAATAATATACATGTTGAGCTGTGGCACAGACGCATTGGCCATGTGGCCGACAACACGCTGCAAGCTATGTAGAAGCACGAAGTAGTTCATGGGATGGAGGGATGCAAGGCCAAGGATGAAGGAAAGTGCAAGAAGTTGTGTGAGCCATGCCTCCAAGGCAAGGCAAAGAGAAACACCTTTGAGCAGAATGGGCAACGTGCGGCAGCAATCTTGGACCTGATTCACTCTAATGTGTGTGGACCATTCCACACTCCTTTGAATGGCGGCAGCAAGTATTTCCTGACCTTCATTAATGACCACAGTCACAAGATGTGGATCTAATTCCTCAAGGCAAAGGGAGAGGTCAAGGAGAAGCTACAAGAGTTTATCGCCATGGTAGAGTGACAGGTGAGCAAGAAGGTCAAGGCACTATGCATGGACAACGGTGGTTAGTACGAGGTGTGAAAGGGCTGGTTGAGAGAACACGGCATCAATCACCATACCACTACGCCTTACACACCCCAAAGCAATGGCGTTGCTGAGCGGATGAACGAGACCATCCTCGACATGACACGAAGCATGCTCTTCGACACTGAACTCCCATCTTGCTTCTGGTCCAGATAGACAAGGCATACACTACTCCTTTGGAGCAAGTCCCCTTGGTCTAAACTCGAGATTTCAGCCAGCAAGCACTACCTAGGACAACTCCTTGTGGCTTAGATGTTCCAAATTTAGTCTTTGGTGTGAGAGGCTAATGGGTCAAATCTTGCCTTAGCGACTAATTTTTTTTGTGACCAAAAGGGGGAGAGGATGGTTCTGAGAGACATCTCAAAATATTCCAAGGTCCTGCCTGGTGGCTGGCGCCACTTGGCGGTCACAGAGAGCAATATGTAGGCAAGGGAGGATGATGTAATCTAGATTGTCCCCAAAGTGGTTCATCCAAAGAGCCATTACGCGCCTAGGTTTGAGGCTGGCTCTAGGACTATAGGTACCTGTCAGTTGCCTGCGGTTGATTACAGTTCTTACCTTTGAGACTCCTCACAGAGTTGCCCACCAAAGATGTTCAATCCTTGCACCCGCCTTTACACCTTTCTTGGTGTCTCTACCATGTCAAAGGCTTAATGTTTCTGGGAAGTTGACCGACCCCGCATCATCGAATCCCATGATGCCCTCTTGTTTGAAGATATCTTTCATTGTGACCTGTCCAATGTCCCGCCACCCTCCTCTCTTTCCTCACTCTGTCTGCTTGGAGGGGTGTGTCCGTCCCAGCCTCCGGTCTCGGGAATTCTCCTTCCTCCTCTGCTGGCACGGCTCTTCCTGCTAGTCCTGTCCATCTCTGTCTTTCCCCTCCACTGACAATGCCTCTTCTATTCTGTCCTCCTCATCCATCTCACCAACAACCTCCTCCTCAGAGTCGTCGCCAGTCCTTGCGTCTTCTTGCAACCTTTGAGTCCACATCGTTTAGTGTCTTAACACAGTCTCCTGTGCAATCCATTTCTAGCTCACCCCCTGAGCTTGTGCTGCAGACCTCAATTGTGGCTGATAATTCTTAACCACTACCATAGGTCCCTCCTCTCGGTCCTGGCCCATACACACGTTGGGGGAGACTCCATGCTCTTTCTCAACACTCTTCCTCCCAGGCTTCACAGTCCCCTCAGCTGTGCGCATGTTCCAGTGCATCGTTCTCCATCATTGGATCCTCTATTAATCTGATTGGTCTTGATGTACTCGGCCCCTCCCATGCTTCATATTCCTCTTAGTGGGACACACTCCAGCACACCATCCTCCACTGCTGGACCCTCTGTCAGACCCATTGGTCTTGATGTACTCGGCCTTGTTCACAGTGCTGTCCATCCTAACTCAGTAGTGGGCCACGCTCTCATGGCTCATGAGTTCCACATTACCCTTGAGTCCAATGTTGCTGCTGATGTTGTCGCATGCTTTGCAGCCAGTGACCTGCCTACCCTCCCTCCAGAGCCTACCACTCTTCGGCGAGCTCGTGAGGCAACTGATGTTGACCTCTGGGAGTCATGCAAGAGGCCATGCAACAGGAGTTGAGTGCCCTCATGGAGCTTGGTGTCTTGAGCTTGTGGAACTCCGTGCACGCTGCAAAGCTATCTCTGCTCACTCGGTTCTATGGTGAAAACTGAAGCCTGATGGCAAATTTGTCCGGTACAAGGCTTGCCTCACAGCCAAAGGGTTCTCTCAGATCCCTAGGATTGACTTTGATGAGACCTTTGCTCTGTCCGGGCCGTACACCACTGTCCAAGTGCACCTGAGTCTTGTCACCCAGCATGAATTAGAACTGAAACAGGCAGAAATCAACAATTCCTTCTTGTATAGAAGACTTGACAAGGAGATCTACATGGTCCAGCCATCGGAATTTACCGATGGCACAATCAAGGTTTGGCGATTGCTTCAGGTGTTGTATGGGCTTAAGCAGTTGCCATGTTGTTGGAACATGGAGATGTCCTCCACGCTTGAGAGAGGTGGCTACTGACTCAGTACTGTGGATTTTTCACTCTTCTTGAGTGCGCCCTTCTAGCCCCTCATGACCATTCTGGTCTACGTCGACGACCTTCTTATTGCCTCTCCTAGTCTTATAGGTGTCTAGTCAATGAAGAACTTACTGTACTCCACATACAAGATGAAGGACCTGGGTCCGGCACAAGTTTTCCTTGGCATGGAACTTGAGCGTGATACTCAACGTTGCACTTAGCACATGCACCAGGCTACATACGTATGCAGTCCAGGAGAGCACTTTGCCTCCTAGGTGGGTGACACTCCCATTACGTCCACATAGATGACTCCAACAGGCAAGCGCCTACTAAATTTTCTTCATCCAACACAACTGGGAAAGACTGTCGATGTCATCGATTACCTAGCGTGATTGGATATCTCATGTATCTCGCAAACGTGGCCTTCTCGGTCAACTTCTTGGCCTAGTTCTCCCAACAACCCTGCTAGAAACACCTTGAGGTGGCACTACGTGTTATCCGATATGCACTTCCCACTGTGTGTAGGACTATGCTATCGCTCTTAGCCCTCTATGGTTGTTGACGGGTACAAAAACACTGATTGGACACACAACACTGATGCTCACATTCGCACAGGCTACATATTTCTTGTTGATGGGATTGCCAAAAAATAGGGATGTGTTTCTTGGAGCTCCAGTGAGGTAGACTACGTGGCGCTTGGTTTAGGTACGTGTGAGAGTGTTTGGTTGTCTCACGTGGTACGACAATTTGTGTTCCCATCTGTTGCATCACCCTTTCATATGACAACCAGGAGCTCGGTGGCATGCATCAATCCTACACCAAGTACATCAACATTGAGTATCACTTTGTACATGAGCACATTATTGCTAGAGAAGTTCACATCTGAAAGAAGGTGGAACTTCTGAATGAGTGATTTATGAATGAGCCCAAGTGGGCTGATATACTCAGGACAGAGAGGGGACTGATCTGCTACCTAGGCACACTGCAGCAATCTGTAATCTGCCACCTAGGCGGATCCTTGCAATCCATGTTGCTGACATGGCAGATTGCATATCACAGTTTTACTGTGATTGTAGTCAGGGAGAACTGAACTGGGCTTCTCATGATTAAATGGTCCCAGTGAAGACCACTGGGCCACAATCAGACAGTTCAGGCTGTCTGGGTTGACACTCGTCAATAGCGTGCAGACTTCTTTACCAAAGCTCTCAGCAGTGGCATGTTCAAAGAAGTTGTGCATGTTGTTGGTCTGCTCCGTGCTCGTGATGCCCCTGATTGACATGGGTCTTGAGTCATGTTGTTTTGTTACTTGTACCCACTCTTATGTGTGTGTGGGCTATTCGTCTGTGGATCAAAGGGGGGTGTTGGATATAGGTGTAAAACGCGCAAGTGACCTCTTGACCCAACTCACACACACATCGTCACTGCAGGTGATTGATCTGAATTAAATCTCTCGGGTGCAGCACTATGGTGCATCATGGAGTGCATGGTGATGGCTCCATAATGGATGGATGCACCCACATACGCTCATGGTCAATGTGGTTTTAGTCTCTCTGACATGCATGTACTAGAGTAGTGATGCCCAGTTGCCGATCCCTCGGGGCCATACGTCCGGTTTATACCGGCGTGTGCAAAACCACTTGGAGCTCGTTTGCTCCAGGGTTGGGTTCTATCCCTTGGTGGCATCTAGACCTCACATCCAGAGCCTCGCATGGGCGGCCTGGTCAACCGGCACATATCACTTCACTCCCTCCTGACCTACTCAGTTGTTGTTTTGAATGTATTTAATGTTAAAGTCACGTTGCCCTGATCCATGGTATCTCACCGTACCTCATTGCTTACTTGCTTGCTTGTTCATCCTAGAAATCTAAGCTAGCTACACATTCGGTGTAACACTTATTGTTAGAGTGTAGCAGTGCTAGAGGAACAACCGCCGCATTAATTACATGGCAGAAGCCTTACACGAGTCTTTAGTGCATCTTCACCGCTCAAAATATCGTAGACTTTGAGACAACAATGGTCAACAGAGCAAGCGTATCTAAATACGTGCAGTAGTAACCGGCGAAGACTTCACCAATGGCGGATCATGAGCACGCGAGCAATGACGCTCTCCAGGCAAACCAGATGGCAGCGGCAACTTTCACGGCAAATGGCACTGCACTGACGAACCTGCCGGCCAACTTGGTGACGGCCCCTCGGGCTCGACAAACCCTCCGCCCCTGTCGCAGTCCGTTGGGATGACACTTGGCACGATGGAGGGCACCGGGTGACAAGCGCGAATCAACGAGGATCTGTACCAGAAATTACCAAGACTCAAGAGCCTAAACAACAATCTGTTCCAACAGCTCAACGCAGCGATGGAGGAGCTTCAAAACTCTCGTGTGTGCGAAGAAATGCCCACCGAGAGGAAATTGTAACTCTCGGATGGACCCCAGATTTGGTTGGCACTTCTTGAGTTGTTCGATCCCGTGAACTCCAAGGGACTGACGGTCAAGATGTGGCTGACAAGTTTTGAGGTGTCCTTTACCACTGTTGGGGTCAACAGCGGCAGAATGAAGATTGACCTCGCGGCCTCAATTGTGCGCGGCACGAATTTTAGTTGGTGGTCTGATCTAAAGGCCATTCAACGGCAGCAGGAGACCAGCGGGGCTGGATCAACGACTCAAGTGACTGCTCTCATATTGTTGACTGCATGCGTACTACCTCTCTAGTAGATCAATCCAACGTGGCATGACTCCTTCACGCCACCGAAAGAATGGAACGACCTCGCATGCGCTACACTTGCTCGCTTTGAGAATCTGACCGAAAAATTTGATGCATGGTTTGAACTCCAACGTCTGCACCAGTAGTCCAGCGTGACAAAATAGAGTCGGTGTTTCCGTAAAATCATCACTAACAGTGACCTCGCCTCAGATAAACTATGTTTCTACTACAACATTGGCCTCAACCAAGATATTTGTTGAGCAATTGCCATTTTTGGCATCCAAGACGACCTTTCATGAATGATCACAGCAATAGACCGAATCCAGAGCACAGACTATAATGCTCGGATACGAGAATCCAACAGCCGGCGACACCAAAACCACAATCTTTATCGTGGCATAGGAAAGTCACAGTCAGTAAAAACCTCTTCTTTGATGAAGATTGGTGCCTTCGATCAACAAGATCAATGGGTTTGCTGGACTTGAAAAAAAAACGGATCATATCTCGTGCGACAGCTGAAAATGGTAACAAACCAAAAAGGGGGGGCAGTCATCGAAAATGAGTGAGAAGTCAGGAAACGGCAAAGGACAAGAGTAGACGGCGAGGCTCCTATCCGATCGAAAAAATATGCGCCGACCGATTGCCCATCTGAGTGGCTCACATCGTCGTAGATGAGGGTACATGAGATCGCAGAGTTTTATGGGGGATACAAGGATGACCAACCGGCAATACTGCTATGAGTACAAGCAAGGGGTTGTAAAAGTTGCAAAACGGTACCGGCACTACATGATGGAGGAGCTTCCACAGTTTTGTCAGCATTGACATGGTTGAGAAGCTGGGTTTGCAGATCGCACCAAGAGTCTTTGAAAGAAAAACCGTTGACGGAAGAGTGCACATCCGTCGACTTTGCACTCCACTCTGAGTGCAAATCGGAGATCTGCACAACGGAATGGTCTAGAGAACTTGCCCAATGAATGACCACAAAATCATCCTCGGATATGATTTCCTGTACCGTTACAATCCACAGGTTGACTGGAACAGCGGATCAGTTTATGTCAGCGTTCATGGAAGAAAGTGACACCTACCTATGGTTGAGCCACAAAATACCAATTCATATCCCTGGATATGGCCAAGAGTTATGTAAAGCGTATAGCCCATGCATGGCTTGTCCATGTGGAAGCAGGGGTCATTTCAGTAGTTGTGATTTCTTCTGCTAAGGAAGCAGAAGAAATCACAACTACTGAAATGACACCAATAGCCTCAAGATTTGAAAAGTTTACAGCCATACCAACGCAGTTCACAGAGTTCATTCAGGAGATCAAAGGGGTTTTTCCCAATGAACTACCTCAAGAGCTACCACCGTAGTGGAAAATCAACCATCAGATAGACCTGAAGCTAGACAACGGAATGACGGTGAAGAAGACCTATCTGACAAGTGATCATGAACTGACCGAACTCAAGAAACAGCTGGACGAGATGCACGAGCAGGGATTCATCAGATCCTCCACACCACCCTATGCGACACCTGTACTTTTTGTGAGAAACAAAAGTGGAGAGATGCAGATGTGCGTGGACTACTGAACGTTGAACAACACCACCATCAAGAATGGCTCCCCCCCGCGAGCAGATGAACATTTTCATCAACTCCAAGGAGCCCGGCGTTTTTGCAAAAATTACCTACGCAGCGGCTATCATCAGATTTTTGTACCTGATAAGGATTTCGAGAAGACAGCATTCGGCACTAGACACAGGCACATCGGATTCATGATCATGTTGTTGGGACTCACGAATGCCCCCGCAACATTTATGGTGGCAATGACAACATGTTTTGCATGTACCTTGACGCCTTCATCATCGTATACCTCAACATCCTCATGCTATACAACAGCATCCCGGAGGAACATAATGGACATATCCGAAAGGTTCTCAAGATTTTGTAAAGATAAAAAAATTAGAAGACTCTCGTAGTGCGTCTTCGGTCGCCTTTCAATCAAGTTTCTGGGCCACATCATTGGCGACGGTTGAATCACCATGAACCCAAAAAAAGTGGAGGTGGTCGCTGATTGGCCGACGTCAAGTGTTTTTTACTTCTGTAGGTACTACTGCAGATTCGTAAAGGACTAATTGCAAGTGTTAGCACCCCTCTCCAATCTCACCCGGAAAACCACCAAGTGGAATTGGGGGGACAGAAAACAAGAAGCGTTCAACTCTTTAAGAAACGCTCTATCCTTGGTGCTAGCCTTACAATTGGCAGATCCAACAGTGAACTACATCATGGCTATCGACGCGTTCGATTGAGCCATCAGAGCCGTTCTCCTTCAAGACAACAACGGAGGAGAACCACCGGTCATGTACATGTCACAAGAACTACATTGGCCAGAACTTAACAACGCGGTGCACGAGAAAGAGATGCTTGCAGTTGTGCTTGCATTTAAGATACGTTGGTGCTACTTGGAATACCGACAATGCATGGTCCGCACCAACCATCACACAAAAATACCTCAAGACTCACCTAAATCTAAGCCGTTGACAAACTTGATGGATGGAGTTCCTTGAGTCCAACTTCGACTACAACATTTGGTACCAGCTTTGAGTCGGCAATAAGATTTGATGGCTGAGATCAGCATGTTGCTCATCGAACGAGTCCCGTACCTCATGATGTTATTTGCAAAGGGTTACAAGAAGTTTGGCGGGTACGACAAGGCTAAGTTTTGGTTCAACAATCCCTACAGTTTTGGTTCAACAATCCCTACTGGCGACGACAATTCATTCGCCAAGTCGTTTTTCCTCTGAAGGAGGAACTACACAGGATGTTATTGGAGGAATTCCATGACACCAACCCAGGTGGAAACTTTGGAGTGGAGACAAGATGCTCAAGAAGCTAGCGAATTACTATTGGTGGGACAAGATACAGACTGACATGGCGGCCTTTAGTGAATCGTGCGACACCTGTGAAAGACAAAAGTCTTGTCGCACCCGGCCACCCGGTCTACTCCAGCCCTTACCTTTTTTCGAATGAACCATGGACCGACATCAGCATGGACTTCGCGATGGGACTGTCCGCCACTCCCGATGGATATGACGCCATCCTCGTCGTGGTGGACAGATTTATGAAAATATTGCAGTTCATTCCAACAGCGACTACCGTCACTGCCGAAGGCACAGCGCGGCTGTTTCTAAACCAAATCGTGTGGATTCACAGCGTGCCAAGTACTATCATCAGCGACAGAGATAGCCACTTAACCAGCCATTTTTGTCGTGAACTAATGATGTGCTATGAAAGTCAGATCCAACTATCAACGGCTTTCCACCCTCAGACCAATAGGAAAACTAAGAAAATAATTCAGACTCTCCAACAACTCCACACTTAATGCGAGTCCCACGGTACTGATTGGACAGCAAAACTGTCGACCGCCAAACTCCCATACAACTCCGCCACTTCCACTGCACCTGGTAAAAATCCTTTTGAAGTGGTGTACGGCAAACTTCCTGCCACAACGGCTTGATTGCAGAGTCACGGTAATATCCCCGCAGTCGACATCCACCAACGAGACTTTGCAGGCATCTCGGAGGAAACAGGGCAGACGCTCACAAATACTCTAGAAGCTATGAAACAAGCAGCCGGCCGACATCGCAGCAATGAAGTGTTTAGCAGTGGCTATCGCGTCCTCTTCAGTTCCATGAAGGACGAAATCTGAGGACATGATTTTGTGAAGCTCAAATTCCAATGGTTGGGACCGTTTGAGATCAAGCGAATGCAAATCCCAGTAGTCACTAGACTTCGCCTATCCAAGAGCATGGTGACACATTTGATCTTCCACATAAGCAAACTCAAGCACTACCGGGACTCCAATACAAATTTCCCCGGTAGAGACGTCGTACCTCCACCTCCTATACAAGTGGATTGAGTATGTAATTGAAGATATCCTTGGACATCAACGACGTGGAAAAATGAACAAATACCTGCTCAAGTGACATGGCTACGACGTTGTACATAACAGTTGGGAGCCATATGACAACATCCGAGAAGTCAATTTATCTAATCGATAGATACTACTGTTGTCACCGGTCTACGTCTGCTAACACACCGAGACATTGAGGCTAAAGGGTGGGGGAAGTGTTGTGTCACAAACGTACACGGGTCCCTGAATTCTGTGAGTGGGAATTTTTGCCGTTACATTCATGGACCACTGTGTGTTGACTTCAAGATTTTTACACTGATACGTCAAGGGCATTGTGGCCAACTATCCCAATCTCCGGTGTTCCGTTCCATAATTTTTCAAGAATTTCAACCACCTTTCATAAAGGTCAAAAAAAAAATCGCAAAACATATTGACGTTTCTATTTTCTTGTTCAACATCTCGACGGTCCTGAATTTCTATAAAGAAGTGCCTCGGTATTCTCAAAGCCCTCTAACTTCTCGGCGGAGCTTTTGGAACAAGCCACTCACTACGCGACCTTGCACGTGTAGCTCGACTTGAGCACCGATAATCCGAAATATGCCTCATTCTCTTGGAATCTTACATATGTGCTCGATGCACTCAACACTTGTCACCAAACTACACTCAATGCTTAATGTAAATTATCCATTTGTCCAAAATCCCTGAATGATGTTTTGTCCCGCACCTCATCCTTGTGAACCACCTATGTTACGCTCGGCATAACATGCAAGTGGAATTTTCTTTCATTACTTTCACAGCCAAATGTACGCTGGTCTCAGGATTTTTACACTGTTTGGCCGAGGGCATTCTAGCCAATTGCCCTAACCTCCGGTGTTCAGTTCCAGTAGTTTTTTACAACTTTGACCACCTTCTACAAGGATCGAGAGAAGTGTCACAAATATTATCGATGTTTCAATAGTATTCCGTTGACTTACCGATGGTGCTATAGTTTTTTCAGACCATGCCTCGATATTCTCCAAGCCCACTGACTTGTCGGCAGAGCTTCTCGAAGGAGCCACTCACTCCGCAACCTCGCACATGTCATTCGGCTCGAGCACCGAGGACCCAACATATAACTCATTCTCACTCTTGGAATTGTACATACATACTCAATTCACTTGACAGTTGTAATTAAAGCACACTTACTGCTTAGCAAAAAATATCCATTTGTCCAAAATCCTCAAATTGTCTTTTGTCCCGCACCCCATCCCTGTGAACCACCAAGTTATGCTCGTTGTAACAATGAGAATGCTACAAACATGGTGACAAAGCAACGGTGATTTTCATTTGATTCCTTCAGAAGTTTCAATCTGTTGAAACATGCTCTTCTAAGAAGGTGGCAATCTAGTAGGAAAACATAATCTTACCAACAATTTCCCACAAATTTCAATAATCAGGTCTTTAATTACCAAACATGCAAGGTTGTTGAAGGCCACAAATCACTTGCTCAGACATAATAACCACAACATAACTTTTTGCGCTTGTATCCGAGAGGAACACATAAGCCGGCATGTTTCTGCCTGAACGGTTTGAATTTGGCAACAAAGATTAGAGCACAGTACACCCCAAGCTCCTAATTTTTTGTTCTACAACAAGAGTGCCCTATTTTCAAGAATTCAACATGCAGAATCTCATTGCTTAGACTTGAACAAAGTGAACCCCATCTATGAAATTAAATCCCTCATGCCCTTGAAAACCTAAATTAAATACCTCGAATGCTCTTTTAATCATCACGCTATCCACGCTTGCATAAACGGGTATGCCAATTTGAAATTGTACATGTTATCTTCATGCACAATAGTGCTTACCTTCTAATATTTCCAGCACTATTCACAGGTCTCCTTGCACACACATCTCTGCAAGGGAGTAAACCAAAATGGCTACAACACACGTCATATGGCCACTAGAGGCAACAACATACTTAGGCATGATGGCTGTTCTCCTTGCTCAGTTGTCAACGCATCCGTCATTCACGTAGCCATTATCTCGTGCATGTAGGCGGGCCAATCATCCTCACGACTTTCTTTCTTTAACACTCATTTCTCGCATATAGATAGCATTCTCACATATACTTTAAAATGATGTTGATAGATGTTTTCATGCCATGTTGGTTTGTGTTCGCATATGGTTAGGTGCCACGTGCTGATCCTGCTGGGTCAAGTTGCTGGATTTTTTTGGAAGTAGCTGCTCTTGGCTGATTTTGATAGGGCTAGCTTGACCCCACGGATGGCAGCGGCCACACATCGAGCGTCGTGCTTGAGGTGGACCTTGCTCACCATGCTCAAGTTATGCTCCATCCAACCACTCATTAACACTTCTTGTTTTAAGTGGGATTCAATCCAATCCATGTTGTTGCTTGCTCTCTTTTACTCCCATGCTCTCTCCTTAACCATGGTGTACAAACTACTGGTATCAGAGCACAAAGAGAGAAGCTCATTGCTCAGTCCCACTGTCCTCTCACGTGGTGGCGCATCGAGTACTGGGACTCGTTCTGTCGCCACTCTCGGCTACAAACATGCCATAATGCATGCACTACCCCCTTGCAGTTGATGACGAAAAGACCTACCTTGGGTTGCATCTTCCAACAAAACAATGTGTACTCTAGGAACTCTTGTCCCATCCGCCTTGCTTGTCACCACCACATAGCTTGTGGCGGCACCGAGCAAGGCAAAGGGAGATTCGGCGTCAGGCACTTTTTCAGCCCGCCGGCCTTCACCTCTTCCAGGATTTGTGCCACTCTTCTGTTGCCTGCTTTTTGTGGCCGCTTTAGCTACAGCAAGGCATTCGCAACTACGGCTATGCACATCCCAATGACACTGTCCTACACCATTGTGCATGGATCTTTACTACCACACACGCAACCTCGGCCACAGCTCCAGCCGTAGACTCCATCATATCTCTCCTTACGAAGTTTGTAAGCGCGGCATCATCATCCGCAACACTATTAGCAACCACGGCATTGTCTGTTGCCAAAGCATCAATCTTGACTGTAGCCGCAGCCACGACCAGAGTTGCAGTTGTAGACGCAGCCAGAGCCACAATAGTTGCCACGTCTGTAGCTGCAGCCATAGTCGTAGCCACAGCCACTGTCAGATCACATCCGGCGACACCTACAGTTATGGCATCATCGTCTGCGGCATCTATCTATAGCGGCGGCATCACCAGCTACCTCAACATTTTTCTTAGAAACAGGCTCAGCTGTAGCCATACCTGCAACAACAGCTACAACCATAGCTATAGCCGCAGCCATACTCACATCCATTTGAGAGCAACGGGTTCTTTTTTCCACTCACAATGGCACCTACAGCCCTAGCAGCCTCTACAACTGTCACTACGGCATTACTGCTACCTCTGCCACCATGTTTTCACTTCAAGATTCGCCTCCAATTTACTCATCTTCATATGAGAAGGAGGAGGCGGTGAGTGCATAGTATTTGGAATGCTTCAAGAACGAGCTTCAGTGTGATCAAGTATGAGAGGAGAAACATGAAAATTTTCCATAAATCCTGGACGAATATGACTCTAACGAGGGTGCCACTGAGACAAGCCCAAACAGCATGATATTGACCTACAAGTGTACACTACTGATAACATCCCCACTGGTGGCTTTGACAACATCCTATGTCGATGCCAATGCACGGACCGTTGGTAAGAGTTCCTTCTGCCCCTTCCTCTACACCTCCGACTGGTGGAGTGTTGTCTCTACAACTGCTTAAGGACTCCCAACCATAGTCACAACTACAGCAGCAATAGCCACTGTAATAACTATGAGCGCCACAAGCTCAGCAGTAGCCACACCTTGCATTCTTAGCAGGCAGAGTATCAGCCAACCCATCGACGCAAGAGGGCCGCACTGCAATAGAGGTTGTTAGTCTTTTGTGTGTCATTGTAGATGCCACCGATGCTACTGTCACCATCTTTGATTTCATAGCATGCGTCTCTCGTACGTCCACCACTACTACTGGTGGCCATTCTAAAAACGACCTTGCCAAGGCCACCTTCACCTACGGCCCTTTGGCGGGAACTATTGTAAACATAACCACTAAGCTCCCACCAGCAGAGGTGTAATGGCTGTTCTTACTGCATCATCTGCCACATCGGCCTCATCTATTGTCTAGTCCATCGGGGCTACAACTCTATCCTCTGTTTTCTTCAACTTAGCCTCACCTCTCCTATTGCTGCTTAATTATAATCCTATTATGTCAGCTTGTGCAGCTACGCAAGCTATCTTCATAACTGCATTCACATATTTTCTATATCTCATGATCTCCACTACATTGGGGATATCTATTCTTGAAGCCTCTGCTATTGTCATGCTACAAGCACTGTTCATCATCCTCCCACGTCCCATGCATGGTGAGTACTCTCCTTGCAATCCTCTCTATTCTTCTTTGATGACTCTCTCTACTTGGTGTTCTAAATTCCTGTTAGCTGACTCCGTTGCAGATTTTGGCTTCACCACACCAGCACTCCAGAATCTTAGCACACCCATTGGGGCTTAGAAAATGCTATCAAAATATTTTCCTTGCTACAATTTGTTAACCATGTTTCGTTCATCCACCGGAAGAGGGGAGGGGAGGAGGTTCGGGGTCAAGGTCTTGGGAAGGACTCAGCGGATAATCCGTCAAGAGTCAACCGAGGTGAGAAAATACGAGAGGTACAGTTCGGTTCCGGGAAGCGGCGAGGCACGGGTAGAAGCGTTCCGGCGGATAAAGCTGCACGAACGGACCTGCGAGGAAGGGAAGAAAGTGGCCCGAGGCTTACTTGATGGCAACGGAGCCGCGTTGAACCACGGGAGGAGGAGCGGCACTCGAGACACCTTATCCCTAAGGGTTTTTTTATGTGCGGACCGCGCTGGGGCGTACCAACGAGGAGGGGCGCAGGGAATGCGACGTGAATCAAGGATAAGAGGAGGAGACCAAGGAAAAATGCGTTGCTGATAGCTGAGAGCTGATTGCTCACTCCTGATTGCTGAGACAGAGGAGGCTCCCGCTGCCTTCGTCTGTCGACGAACTCACCAACTGGTGCACACTGCGTCCCGCCCCCCAGTTCGGCGTTCGCCCTTAATCAAGATCGTAGCGAGCGCTCGTTCCGCAGAGAAGACTGCGAGCCCAGTGGCCATCAGCCAGACCGAGAGATTGCTGCCCCTCAGTCGAACCAGACCGCTGAGCAGGACCTGTGTCCCCACTCACGACAAGTTAGACTAGGAAAGTTAGCCAAGAGTGTGCGTTGAGTGTGTGTGTGTGTGTGTGTGTGTGTGTGTGATTGTGTGTGAGTGTGTGTGTGTGTGTGTGTGTGTGTGTTGTGTGTGTGTTGTGTGTGTATGTGTGTGGGTGTGTGTGTGTGTGTGTGTGTGTGCGTGTGTGTGTATGTGTGTATGTGTGTGTGTGTGTGTTTGTGTGTGTGTGTGTATGTGTGAGTGTGTGTGTGTGTGTGTGTGTGTTGTGTGTGTGTTGTGTGTGTATGTGTGTGTGTGTGTGTGTTTGTGTGTGTGTATGTGTGTGTGTGTGTGTGTGTGTGTGTGTGTGTGTGTGAGGCCAATCCCGGATGGGAAGGCCGCTTCCGGAGGAGTATGTCACGGAGCCATCATGGCACGGCCCTGAGTTCCCGCTGGAACATCCGACACCCCGCTCGAGGAGATCTGCGCAAGATTCACCAGTGGCCTTCTACGCCATCTGCAGCTGCTGCAACACTCCTCATCGACTGGATGTGCGCACGGTCCTGGGTGTGCGCACGGTCCTGGGTGTGATGCAATGGTTGCATCACCCTGCTGGCAGGGCCATGGAGCAATTCTGGCAGCCGTGGTTGCAGAGGGTTCCCCGTGACGATGAGCCTCGGCCCGTGGAGAGCTGACAGGAGGTCGCACGCGACGTCGGACGTCGGGCTGCGAAAGCTGTTGAAGAGCGAGCTAAGGCGTATTGGGCATACCAGCGGTACCATCAAGAGCTCCATCGTCTGCAGGAGAAAGGCCCGGCACGCACCAACTCCCGGGCGCGTCCTCGTGCGCACGGTCCACTGGCGCTCCGCCGTGCCATTCCGCGGGAGACCGGCCACGTCATCGCCAGCCGCACTGTGGTTGTGCAGAGGCCAGCTCCAGCGGTTTATCCGTCGACGAAGGAGGTTTATGGTTTGCGTCTTTTGTTGGGTGACACTTAGGGGAGTATTGGTGTGGTTAGGGATAGCATGCTGTTTGTGTCTCCATTCAAGTTTGACCGAAGCATAGTTTGATTGTCCATTCGCCCTTACTGTTCCACTAGGCATGCTTGGTTTCAAAGATATTCAGGTCATGTCCGGTGAATGATTGATCAAATGGCATGTTATGAATGAATGTGATTACCATAAGAGCCCCGTCGAGCGATTTGGAGGTTCCTCATAAAGTGCAGCAAAGTGTGTCGGGCAAAGTGGAGAGACATATATGACATATGCTCTCGTGCTGATTCAGTCGATCATCCATCGAAGAAACGAAGAAAGAATTGGATGTGTAGCGGGATCAGGTGGATAGTACTCGCCTTGGACTGACCGAAAGTGGTGAAATGGAATGATTGAAAGCCATATTGTATTAGACTGGGAAAATTATAGAATAGACCCGCGGGAATAGTGTAGTGCAAACCGCGGTAGAGAGCAAATCCTTACATTCTGTCAGACCCGGCTTCGGCCGATGGCGAAAAAGGGTATAACTGTGTTAATGGTGCGGTGAGCATGTTTTCTGTGACGGATGTGGCAGGTACCTTCTGATCAGTCTACGACTCGACGGGAAGAATCCAGCGAACAATCTACAGAACGAACGACCGGGCAAGTACGGCCAATCATCCATCCATCTGGTCCACCGGAGGCAGGCATCGAAGGAAGACGCACCCCTCGGACGATGTGTGCGATACCACACCGGCGGGTCGTGTGGCGTAACGAGGAGCTACGTCATCAGCGGATCATCCAGCGACACCAATGAATCCACCCAACTAGTGGATGCGTGTCCGTGGCAATCCATTGCCTGGAGTCAACAAACGCCACAATATGAAGCGAGCCGACGCCATAGAACACTATGAGAAGAGCCCGGAGGACCCTCTGGGACTGGATCCCAACTTTGTGTGGAATCCGGTGGAAGATCGGTCCCCGCAACTGTACAACAACGACAATGACATGAACCCGAAGAAGAGGAACTGTTCCATCTCCGGCGCCTCGAGGGACTCCGCGAATGAAAGGCCATCCGACAGGCGCGCCTTGCAGATGCGGCCCATCATGAGCCGGAGGATGATGGAGCGGACCAGCAAGGTGCACAACATGACTCCATTTAGGTGGAGGATGACATTTCGGACGAAGACGAGGAGCATGCGAAAGATGACGAGCCCATACTACTCCACGAGGTCGTCACGTCAAATGGAAGGACTTTGTATGAACCGGTGGACATGACGCCCAGACGGGAAGTGTAGCGGCGCCTCGAGTTCTCGACGTCGAGCAGGTCCTCCCCGGCTCATTCTGTTACAAGTGTAGAAGAATATAAGGAGCCGAATCATCCACAGGACAACCGGGAGGAAAGGGATGAGGTACCGCTGGATCATCCTTCGGTGTGGAACCTGCATGCCTTGCACCAGCCAGTCTCTTTCTGCCACCGAGAGTCCCCATCTCGCCCGACTCTTACCCTGCGACGGCCAGCCTCTGAAAGTGGTATGCCCTCACCCCGGGCCAGGAGGCTCTCAGAGGTAGTGGAGCAACAAAGAGTGGGAGGCAGACAACAGGGGACATCCATCATGAATCTGCGTCGTCCAGAAGCTGTGCCTGCCGCGGTGATGGAGGCACATAATCTCTCACAGACACCCCAACCTAGCAAGGCACCTCCTGATGCGGTCGGACCGCACCGACGAGAATTCTCTGCTCATATGGGGGTCAATGCTTCATCCACAATGGGAACGGCAGGGCAGGTCCGTACCCCTGCTGGAGCACGAGTCCCATCCGCGGTTCCTCCGATGAAGCAAGACGTGTTGCCAATCAAGTCAGCCATAATGTCGTCTCACCATCAAGTAAGCAGGGCAGTGGTCGTTCCCACCGCAGGGCGACTCCAGCAACAATCCCGAGCAACCATTGGGTCAACTGTGTACGGGCAAGAATTTGTGGCTCAAAGGGGTAAGCAGTATGCCATACAAGCACCAGTAATTTCAGCACGACAGCATGTAGGGAGTTCTGGACTGGGAGGGACCAATGCAGGACGAGTTCAGCCAAAAAGAGTGGGAATGGCTTCATCGGCCGCTACTAGGGCAGTTGGCCTGACGTAGACACACCGACCCCACCTGGACGCTCCGACTCGGGTGCAGGTGCAAGTGGTTCCTCTGCAAGAACTAACCTCAATTGCAGCAACAAAAGCTTCTTACACCCTCCCAAAGCTCGACGTCTTCAAAGGTGAACCAGAGGAGGACCCGGCTATGTGGCTGTCCAAATTGGGCACTTGTCTTGACTATGGACTGTTGTCTGCTGACTACATTGTCCCAGCAATACACCTTTCCCTACAAAGGAAGGCTCTAGAGTGGTTCACGGTAGAGAACATGGAATGCCCCTTTGCTGACTTCGATGACCTGGCAAAGAGGATGACCAAGTGATTCGACCCAATGTGTCTAGAAGAGGCAAAACTGTACATTCGCACCATTCGCATGAAGGCGGTGGAGAATATCAAGTTGTACCATGAGAAGTTCACCAAGATCTCCACACAATGCATCGACATACCCTTGCGTATGATCAAGGAGTACTACCGAGACTCCCTTGTATCAGCAATTGCTAATACATTGGACATGCAGTGCTTTGACACAATGGATGCACTCAAAGAGGAAGCATAGCATCAGCAAAGGGAGCTCAAAGGTCGGGCAGCACGGGAGCAGTCGGCTCCAAAAGAACATGTGGCCTCCACCATTTGTACTCCCGCAGGGGCTTCTGTCCCCAATCTGATAAATCCACACAACTACCGACCCGGAAGTTGTTATGAATGCGGGGAATTCACCCACCGACGACGAGAATGTCCAAACCCCACTCCAGTATCAGGAGTACAGGCAAGAGGAGGCCAATATCAAGGACGCGGACCCGATGGATTTGGGCCCACCAACACACGACAAATAGTTGGACCCAACATAACCGTCCACGCCACTGGTCAGGGTGGTAATGGACCTGAGCAATGGAAGGCCTACGCCCAGCAAAGAGAAACACAAGGAACACCGGCTGCAAGTCAGCCATCTACATCTGAGGTCCCAGCACGTAACGTGAAGCTTGGTATCACCCATCCTGAGGAAACAAGGACGGAAACCCCGCCCACAGCCGCAGAGAAGGAACTCATCATCACAGCCAAGGCCCAAGGAGTGGAAGGCTGGTCAATGGAAGAGATGTACGAGCGCATGCGAAGATACAAGGAATAACAGGAGAGGGCTGAGGCTGACCTCCACACCTGCGTCGAGGCACGCTCAGTTCGACTGCCTATTCAGGTTGCTGCTGTACCCTGAAAGCCACCATCCGCACCAGGCGCATGATCATCCAGGGACCCAACATCTCCCCGCTGCAAGGCGGTCACTTTTACCTCACAACACAATCCGGCTCCCAGTTCCCGCCCTCTGACCTCCTTTCATCACTCCTTTGAAGAGTTATCTTTAGGAGAATACCTCTGGGAACATCTAGAGAGCCTTCCAGAATTTGCTACTGTTCTCCAGGAATACGTCGAGAAACTTTGCCCAGTTGGTATCCGACTCAACTGCGCCCAGACCCCACACGATTGCTTGTTCAGGCCAATGATTCGCGTAGAACCTGATGAATGGGGATGGCGACCGGTTCCTCTGGCACCACCATGACCACAAGCACCACATCATGAGGTGGCCAGCTTCTTCGCATGGATATGCGGCAAGAAGTTTCTAGCAATCATTGACCTCGGTGCCACCCATACGACAGTGACTCTACAAGTCTTGCAGGCAGTTGGATGGCAACACAAGATCCAACCAACAGCCAATGTTTTCACCAATGCCTCTGGCGGCATGGATATTAGATACGGAGTCATGGAGAATCTCCCTCTCCAATTCGGACTCATCCATGAAGTGGTGCGGATGCAAGTAACCATTGCCCATACTTATGATGTTCTCTTTGGTACATACTACCTCATCCCTTGACAAGCGGCATTGTTCTACGTGGATGGAGTCATGCAACTGACTTTATCTGGCTACAACACTTGTGCAGCACTGATTGTTGGGCCTCGGACCTCTATGCCTACGCGATGTGGTCATCCTTTCTCTTTGGAGGAAGCCAAGGCGGAAGATCATGCCGCAAGAATCTCTATCCTCTCATTCTCCAAACACGAGGTCCCACCACCGACTCCGCGACACAATGGGGACGATGAGGAGCTCATCGATGTCTGCTCTCCACCGGCAACCATGTCCCTCAGTCGTGCTCAAGCTGCTCCGGTGGATGATCGACCCCAACTTCCCATGGGCCTACTACCAAGACCTTCATCCACATTGCCTCCATGGTTGCCTGTACCCCCATCCGCAAGTGCAGTTCCCACTCCTCGAGGCCCGGATCCGCCACAGACATCTCTTCTGGCAGCCCCACCAGCACAGTCTTGTGCGCCCCGGCCACTGGGGCGGAGCACATTGCCCATAGATGTATCCATAAACGTGCTACACAAGGGGAAAATGTTGTTTTGTGAGGACGACATCGCATTATGCAAAGATGATGATGCTCCCGACTCGGATGAGGAGCCATTGACTGACGTGGGATGGCTGTGCCTCGATGAAGAACCACCCCTATGCCGCAACTCAGCTCTCACTATTGCACCAGGAGGTGCACGCAACTTTAACCTTCAAGTCTATGACTATTGGGATCCAGATCCTGACCTCGGAGCTGGCCTAGTCGGTGATGAGGACCCACCACCACCTGTGGTCCCCCATTGCAAGCAATGGGACCACATGCTACACAAACGCCTGAAAGAGGATCAGGCGTGAGAAGTGAGAGACCTCCTCACATACCATGAGGAAGTCTTTGCGGGAAAAACTGCGGAGATTGGGGCAGCCGACAACGTCCACGTTATTAACACAGGAGACGCGCCACCCCACAAACAGAAGGTCCATTGACTCCTACAAGACCAAAAGGATGTCATCAACGAGGGTCTTCATGAACTTGAAGAGCAAGAGGTGATCGTAGAGGTGGAGAGCCCTTGGCGGTCCAACCTGGTCATCGTAGGGAAACCGGATGGCACAAAGCGTTTTTGCGTTGACTTCCGTGACCTTAACAAGGTCACGGTGGAGGATGCCTACCATATGCCCCTCATCGTTGACATCTAGGAATGACAAAGGGGAAAGAGCTGGTTTGCAAAGCTTGATGTGAATTCAGCCTTCCACACCATCCCAATGGACCAGAATTCGATGCTCAAGACTGCCTTCATCACACCTGATGGGTTGTACGCCTTCACTCGCATGCCCTTCGGGTTACAAAATGTGAGCGCCACCTTCCATCGCGTAATGGACCAAATGCTCCGAGATGTGCCCAATGCCTACTGCTATGTGGATGATGTTATGGTGGCTCTATTCATCTTTCAGGAACTGTTCGCTTCCTTGGATGCTGTGTTCTCCGCCCTCCGGTCTGCAAACCTTTGGTTGAAGGCAGCCAAATGCGTTATCGGGGAAGACAGTATGGAATTCCTGGGGTTCATCATCAGCGCAGATGGCATATCCATGGATCTTGCCAAGATCGCGGTGGTCCGTGAATGGAAGTGGCTGATTACATCCTCACAAGTCAAGATATTCCTGGGATTCGTCAGCTTCTACCACAAGTTTGTCTGTGATCATACAAAGATTGTCCGCCCCTTGCAATGTCTCACGCATCAGGATGAGCCATTCGAATGGACAGATGCATGTCAACACGCATGGAAAGAAATCAAGCATTGCCTCATCACGACCTCCATGCTGCAGTTCCTGGATTTCAACCTGCCATTTGTCATCGCTACGGACTTTTCAAAGGAAGGCATCGGGGCCATCTTGTCCCAGAGGTCTGCCAACGGCACGATGCGGGTGGTCTCCTTCAGCAGTCAAGCACTAAATGACGCCGAATCCAAGTACCCTCCAGTGAAAGGGGAGTGCTTGGCCGTCCTGTGGGCCATACAGTTCTATCGCGACTATGTCAAGAACGGCAATCCGTTTACCATCCTTTCTGACCACCAGCCCCCCCAGTGGCTCCTTACTACTCAGAATCACGAAGGCATCCTCAGAAAATCGACGCTCCTCCTGTAGGGTTACGACCTCACCATCAAGTATCAACCTACACTTGCGAATCGTCACGCAGATGCCCTCAGCCAGCTCCCACGTGAAGGCTGGCCCATCCGTACCTCGGATGAACAATCGCTGCCCGCTCCTGACCCCACGGGCAACGTCATCATTGAAGGACAAGCACGCGAGTTCACTGATGAAGAATATCACTGGGCCTATCCTTTGGAGGGTTTTCCTGAGGACACGGGGGACGTTGGACACATCAACGTCAGACGCCGCACTGACCTCTTCAAGCATGCGCCCGGGAAGACCCATGCAGAGTATGGGGATTGGCTTCGAGAGGTTCGTCGCGCCTCCACCCAACCTCGCACGGAGCAACAAGTGCTGGTCGTGAGGCTGCATCCACAGACCAGAAACCGCCAACCAATAGTAGATGCCATCCTGTGGTTCTTCGACCGGACTCACCTTGCGCTACCTTGGATTGAGGTCCTCACTCATCTACCGGGGCAAATCACACAATTAGAGGCTTTCTTTGCTGAAATCAATCCAGCACTGGGTCCATCCGGCTGGCGTGTGCAATGTTGGCTCAAATCCGAGGGCCAGCGCATGATGTGTGATCATGTTGACCACACTCGACGAATCATCTATGAAGACATCGATATAGGGGCTCTCACATGGCGGCCGACAACATTGATTCGCCAGCCTATGTCAGAATATGTATGTACGGTAGTTTCATGTTTCGTCTGGATTTCCAGTGTAAAATTCACTGTAATCATTGATACAGGTGCAACGTACACCACTGTTGCGATGCGCATCATTTTTTGTCTCAATTGGACAGACCTCATCCGACCGTTCAACCATCGCTTCAGCACCGCGGTGGGAGACATCACGCACTCATAAGGCCAGATTGACCTTACTCCCATTCAGGTCGGTAATATCCACCGGAGCTTGCCGGTGCAAGTCTGTGAAACATCAACCTACGACGTCCTCTTGGAGAATGATTGACTGACACCGTGCGACTTCATAATTCTACTCGGGGGAAAATGCATGACGCTCTATGATGATGACGGGATGCCCTTGTATGTCCCTCTTTGTTTCGACATCCATACGGTGCCACCTCAGCGCGAGAATCGATTGCCCCCACCACAATCGACCTTCACCACCAACCTGAGCCATGTAACCTCCTAACTTTCATGACATAGAGCTACCGCTCACGGTACGAGGAGTTCCTCCGTTTTCTATACCCGCTGGACCTCTCTTGCAGCCGTACCACACGTGCCTTCCGCTGCCTCCTCGAATGGGTGGTGCAGCACCGCCGGCAAGGCCACCTGACAGAAAACTTGTGCCCCTTTGGTCAGCGTGGGATTGTGTTGCGAGCAACATATTGACATGTTGAAGCAGACAGGGTGGACAACATGTACCTTTTTGAGACACCTCCATAGAGGTGGAAATTTTTGCATGGATGAGCATGGTGTGTATGAGCTGGTTGACTTGCTGCTTGGTCTATCTATTCATGCTAGAAGTCATGGTGCAAGATAAAGCCTAGTACGGTAGTGGAGCACTGCAAGGCGCGTCTCACTGCCAAAGGAATCTCTCAAAGCCTGGGTATTGATATAGTTGAGACGTTTGCATTCATTGACTACTACACCACTTCTCTTGACCTGCTCAGCTTTGTTACACACCATGATTTATAGGTTGGATACAAAACAGCAACAACAAGTTCTTGCATGACACCTTGGGTGAGGAGGTTTAAATGGTGTAACCACCTAGATTCACCGATGGTAGCAACAAGATGTAGCGGCTGTGTAAGGCCTTGTATGGCTTCAAGTAGTCACCACGCTATTGGAATGTGGAGACCATATACACCATTGAAAGAAGAGGATTTCAACATAGTATTGTTGACCACGTGCAATTTCTCAACCTTCCTTTCTATCCTCTTGTTTCCATCCTCATTACCTGTGAAAGCCCCTCAATCGTCCAGTTCATGAAATCTCTCTTACAATTAGTATACACAATGAACAATTTTGGTCTTGCTCGAGTCTTCCTTGGCATGGAGCTTGAGCATGACCCCCCTAACCGGATCTTGCAAGTGTGTTAGACAGCTTACGTTCAAAGCCTAGGAGAGCCTTTTGCTCTATTGCATACCGTAATTCTTACTATCTCTAAGCCTATGACCCAGGCCGTTCAACGGTTTTTGAAAAAATCCTACATGCCCCAGTTTGGAGGGAGGTCTATGCCACCGATTGTCTCCAAGTCACTGGCTCTCTCATGTGCCTTGCCACCACGACATGAGCCGATGTCCCATACACTGTGAGAAATTCCTAACGCAGTTCTCTCATCACCCATGCATGCACCATCTTGAGGCTGCTCTTTGTGGGGTACACTACACCCTTTCTATGGCTCGCATCCGGCTGTGCTATCGAGCAAAACCCTCAGCCATTATTGATGGATACACAAATAGTGACTGGACACACATGTAGTCACTTAGGTTTTATCTTCCTTGCTGGCAACAGTGTTGTATTGTGGAATAGTGGAAAACAAGGTTGCGCAGTACGTAGCTCTAACAAAGCCGAGTACGTTGCTGTTGAATAAGGTATGTGAGATTTTTTGGTAATGCCGCCTGCTGGAGCAACTGTGTGTTCTCATTTGATACATCACTCTACCTTGTGCACAATGCACAATGGCCATTAGACAACACCATGGCATGCATTACTCTCAAACCAAGAATATGAATATCGAATACCATTCCATTTGAGTATAATACCATTGGTGTCATGAAAATCATTTCAGTTGACACAGGGTCAAAGCGCGCTAACATCTTTACCAAGGCTCTTAATTATGGCACATTGAAGTTTGTTCTGCACAATTTTGGTCTCACACATGCGCCCTCTGGTCCTGATTGATCTTGTTACAGGCTCTTCCTCTTCCTGCCCTTCTTTGAACATTTTCTTTGTCTATGATCATGCAGCTTCTCTTCTGTTGTGTGTGATGTTTGTTCGTTTGTTGGCCAGGGGGATGTTGGTTTGGTACACAAAAGGTCTGACCTTCTAATGCACTCATCACTCTACACTGGTCTCCTTACACACACCTTTGTAGAGGAGTATAAACAAACGTGGCTGAAACATATTTCAATTGGCCACTAGAGGCAATAATAAGGAGAACATCCATCAAGCATGATGGATGTTCTCCTTGCTCAACTATCAATGCCTCTGCCATTCATGAAGCCATGGCCTCATTCCCATGGGCCAACCAATCACTCTTATGACTCTCTTACTCTTGATAATTGGTTCATTGCTCACAACTGGATGGCATGTCCACATACACTTCAGGATGGTATGGATTGATATTTGCATGACTGGTTGATTTGTGGTAGCATGTGGTTAGCTGACGTTTGCTGATTCTGCTGGGGTCATGCTTCTAGATCTTTCTAACAGCAACCGCTCTAAATTCATTCCAAGAGGGCTGGCTTGACTCCATGGATGGCGGCGGCCACACCTTGAGCATTTGTGCTGAAGGTGGGGCTCGCTCACCATGCTCAAGCTACGATCCACCCATCTGCCTATTTCCACTAATTTTTCTAAATGAGCTTCAATCCAATCCATGACATTGCTCGTTTTCTCTCTCTATCTACAATGAGAATGACATTGTTGTTTTCTGTGGAAACTTACAAGATAGATACAATTCCATTGTTGGAGCTAAAGGTGTCAAGTGGTATTGAAATCCACCATCGAATCATGTTAAGCCATCAGATAGAAAATATGCTCATGGAACCAGCTCCACATCACAAAGGATAAAATTTCCAGATCTTGCGTTTATTCAGAACTTGATACCATGAACCTTATTTTTCTTCACGTCATCCTATAGTTGATCACCAACTATAGAAGAATTACTATCCGGATCTTATGTTTTCATTGCGAACGTCTCGTGATTTCCAAACTCTCGCCAGATCTTTTGATAATGGGTAGAGGCAATTTCCATTGCTTGATCTTCTTGCCGGCCCCATAGAGAGTGACAGAAGTGTCTTTTCAAGGCTCAAACAAGCCATCAATTGACCAATGACCAAAGAGCAAGACCTCCGTTTCTCCCCTAGGTGTACCCTCTCCTTCCTTCTCTGTTACAGAGAGAAAAACATGGATTTTTATAGGGTGTGTAGCAAAAGATGATTCCAGGAACTAGGACGATTGGATGAATTATATTTAGTAGTAAGTATACTTTGATGACAAGAGTCAGAATTCTCGAGCAAATTCTGCAATAGCGGAAACAAGAAAGGGCATGCTTTGGATCTTGGATGCTTGACTTGAGGAAGGCATGTGATATTGCATTCTGAGAGTCTTATTTGAACAAATATTTCATGAAGTCAGGTGGGTTGGAGAATATCAAGACACGTCTCGATATTCTCCAACCTGCTAGAATTCTGAGCCATTAAGATGTAGCCAATATAATTTGAAAGCACCGATATGGTTTGTGATAATGCTATCAACACTTCTGGAAAGTGGTTCAACATGTTAGAGCCTTTTGGAAGGGAACACAGGAGGTCGGAACAAGTGGCAAAAATGACCTCGGCCCATGGGCATGAAAATCTGGAGGTCGACTTGAACTAGGCTACTAATGTCCAGTGAAAATGCCCACACACTGATTTAAGGGACTCATATATGTTTGGGATGTCATACTTCCCTTAATGCTGCGATTTCCCCATGCATTGGGGGACATACCTTACTAGTATCTGAATGGTGTTTTAATTAATATGTTTTCATGTGTTTTTGGCTTTGTCCCTATTTACGGTACGTACATTTATCCATGTCCCCAGTCTCTGACAATTTTGTTGTTGTAGTTTATCCTTATCCTCCCTTGTGTGTATTAGGCATATTTAGGGCACTAGGGCAAGTTTGCACTTCAACACACGTACAACACCGAGAAGCGATAAGAATCTTCATGGCCCGAGTGCAGGCATGAGTACACCCAAAGTGCTCATGCCGAACATGGAGGAATTTAAACTCCAGACTTTGAACTTCAAACTTTGCTCATTACGCGCAAAGTCGAGGTCGATCACAGCCTCTAGAAAAGGAAAGTTTATTGCCTTGTGTGAAACAAAGGTTGACTAACTTTTCCTTGTGTGTATTCGCTACAGCTCCACAACTAGTTGTCCTCGTATTTTCAAATGTTGGCTCAACCTTTTACGTACTAGTAGGGTAGGTTGATGTTGGCTAAAATAGCCGTGGATCTCATGATGGACCTCCCCCGGGCTGTCGTAGGGCTCCCAATTGTTATGGAAAGCATAGTAGCCCGACAATGTGGCCATACATTTTGTCACTTTTCCACATTGGTGGTGTCCGAAAACATCGTTGGTGGTGTAGGCTGTGCCCTCATTTTCTTGGATAGGATGCGGTGGTGACACGTCCATGTTGAGGAAGTACTAACGTGGATTACTATCTGGACTGTCATGTTGTTCGATAGTCATAGTTTTGTGACAAAATGTGTTTGCATCTCCTAGGTACACTCCCCAAGTACATTGACCGTATTTTTGGAGGAGGGGGACGCAAGACAGACGTAAGGGATGACTCAAGTCACAAAATACCACATATCCATAACATCAGACAAACTCCCTAGATACACTCAACATGCCTCAACTATGCTTGTATATATCCTCAACACAGAGAAACACACACACACACACACACACTTACACACACACACACACACACACACACACACTCACTCACTCACTCACACACACACACAGAGATATGTACACACAAGTACACATACAAATCGATAAACACAATCATCCACACACACACACACACTCACTCACTCACTCACACACACACACAGAGATATGTACACACAAGTACACATACAAATCGATAAACACAATCATCCACACACACACACACACACACACACACACATACACACACACACACACACACACACACACACACATACACACGCGCGCACGCGCGTGCGTGTGGGCACGTGCCTGTGTGTGTTTAAACCATCCAGATTTACATTACACAAGTATGTGAATTTTACAAACAATCAGATAGGTACTCTTAAAAAAATCACTTACTTTCTTTTGTTATGTGAAGCGTGTTCACATGTATACGTGATTCAGAACTAGAGGTATTCAATGTATAAGATACATACAACACATAGTGTATTAAAATGGCAGGATTATCCATAGATTTTAGATCTTGATAAAAACAGTTGTAGTTTCATAGGTGCATCTCATATGTAGCAAGATCAATGTAGCCTAGACTATCCATGAGTAGTTAAGGTTGACCATGTGTTAGGGATAGTTCAAGCTACTCCAATTCCACTCTCACCATGGTGGTTGATTTCTTGGTAACATTGCTATGTTCTTCACGTGCAAGGGTGTTAACAAGCTCTCTGCCCCCTTAAACATTCAGTTTTGTGGATTTATAGTGAATTTGAACCACACCTTCATCGAGAGTGTCCGGACCATGATGGTAAAGGCTGGCTTGCTCAAGTGTTTTTTTATTTTTTGTTCAATGTGGCATGAATTTGAACGTGGATGTGGAAACTTATTCCAATTAGTTTTGTATTTTTATCACATGATAACATTTGAATAGTTCCATCATCATCATCCAAACTTAGTCGAAAAAATGTGTGGGAGATATCGGCCACAATCACACCATTTCTCCTTCTTAGAATTTTCATGTTCATTATCACTCTTGCCTCTTGTGTGTAGCAATTATAGACCCAATGGATCGCCACATTGTGTTGCAACTGGCATAGTTTGGGTCCAAACTCAGTTCTGACATAAGCAAAATGAGCAAGAGGGCCAAGAGAAAGGTCTCCACTGTCTCCCATGACCCTCAAGCCTTATTTATCCTATGGTCTACCCTATGTCTGTGCTTGGGGTCAGGCAAGAGGGTAATCCCATGCCTCCCCTGCCCGTGGTACCTGTGTTTTGATGGTGGAGTGCGGACAAATTGGATGTATTCCCCAAGGTACTGCACGAGTCTGAGGAGTGACCACAAGGAGCGAGAAGCAGAGAGCAAGCGGTGGAATTGCCAGTGTGGCAACGTGGAGTGGATTGACGCTCTGATTTTTGGTCAATCATAGACCAAAGCAACAGCCCCAGCCATGTTGAGCGCAGAAATATCGCACGAGACAGAGAGATCCCTACTGATCGACACTTTACTTTTTCAGCATTAGGTACCTTTGGGACTATTTAGTAGATCACGCAGGTCGTTATAATTTCTTAATGATTTGATGAGATTATTTTTTAGTCATTCGTCTCAACTATCATCTTGAGTTCCAGCTTATTAAGACAAGCAATTCAGGCGTGTGAAGTGTTACCTCCTTCAGATGTGTGACAGAAAGTCAAATCAGGACTCACACATATGAACAGAAGTAAACAGAGCAGAAGTAGTTCAATCTGACCTGATGGGCATTGAAGAACCTGGTGGACCATTTTTGTAACACATGGTATCAGATCAAGGTGCCATATTCATGTCAAAGGCACTCCAAATTGGCAACAACAATCCATCCTAAATATTATCTTGAGAACCGAGATACGAACATAGCCAGAAGAAATCCCCAAGCTGCGACACTGATGCCACCATGGCACCATTGAAGGGGGATCAGTTCAAGCTTGAACCTTTTGATGGAGAGGATTACCACAAGTTTGCCTTGGATTTCAAACTTTTACTCCTGAACAAAGGCATCTAGGGGTTGGTTTTGGATCCACCTGGAGAGGCTGTAGATGCTAGTGCCACCCCAAAACAAAAGGTCCTCTGGCAAAGAAGATGTGACCAGGCGTTTTCCATCATCGCCTTACATGTCATACAACGACCCTAATTTTTTATTTGAGACAACAATGCAACTCTAGCTCCAATAACTGCATGGAAAGCCTTGAAGCTGAGATATGGCAAAGTGATTGACATCAAACTCAGCATTCTTCTCCAAGAATTTCAACAACAAAAAATGGCCGGTGATACACGATTGGAAGACCACATCTCCTATATGAAGACACAAGCCAGCAGAGTTACAAATATGGGGGAAGACATATACAATCACATCATGATTCTCACCCTCTTCAGTGGACTTCCAAGAAGAATTGATTCAACTTTTGAAATAATCATAAGATTTCAAGACCAAGGAAGATAGTTTGACCAATAGCTAAAAGCTTTACAAGAAAACTAGGCTGGTGCTACCAATGCAAACCAGCAAAGTGGATAGAATGGAGTGGCAGCAGTTACAACAATAGTGTCAGCAGCAGTAGCCCCATACAAGTTGATAATGGAAAAGGCATGTGAAACCTTCATACACACGGAAGACAAGCTGATAGAAAAGGCTGAATGTGAATCAACAATACACACCAACCTTCAAAATCAACAACATAAGAAGTATGAGACACATGGGAACGGAAGGGGCTATGGCCAAGGAAGATTGGCATCATCTTCAGGCCAAGACAATCATCTAATCCATCAAAATCAGGAGCTACTCCCTTTCCATCCAAGCAACTTGAGAAATAAAGGCTCTTCCATGGCAGAAGAGGGCCGCTTCGCCAACGTCACTGGCTACAAATTTGAAAAAAAAAGTGGCCACACTCTTTGTGTGTGTTCTCCCCCTTGACAAGGCTCTACACAATAGCATCATGTTATTTCTACCTCTGTGGTTCATGATTTCAAGGAAGTGGTCACCAAGCTGGCTGAAATCACGTCACACCAGACCAATTCAGATGGCACCAAACTCTTTGATAAAGTTGCAGAAGATCAAGACTACCTCAATCAACTGATCACAGAGAGGCAAGGCACTTCTAATTGTGGACACAATAATGTTTCCAAAGTTGCAGGAATCCGCAATTCTAGGGATTCATTATTTCAATAAAAAACACCAGAAAACATCAATGATCACATCCATCTTGTTCTAGAATAAATGGCATTCTGCTCTATTGACAGTTTCTTTCTCATGGCAGCTGAAATCTTTGCATGGATCATTGAATATGAGTGCACGCGAAACATGACATGCCACAAGTGACGGTTTATTGACTACAAGGACCTAGTAGCACCAAAGGCAATTCGGTCATGTCATTCCAGCAATTGGCATCAGAACAATTCGAGTAGCCATTGAACTTGAACAAAAATCTAATGGTTGTCTGTTTACAGACACCCTCTATGTCCCCGATCTAGCGACTAACCTTCTCTCAGTGACCGGGCTGGATGACATTGGGCTCAAAGTCACATTTGACGTCGACAAGATTTGCAAGGTTTACAACAAGGATGGCAAGACCACTGCCATTTCCAGAATTCAAGGAACCTTGACAATCCTTGACACCAAGCCCCCACCACGCTCCAACAATCTTGAGCAGAACCAGAAATGGAATTCAAGGCAACCACTAAATCAAGTCCCATATCAGAAGGACCAGCAGATCTGAAATCACGCACAGCATCCTTGGCAACACTCTGGCATCAAAGGTTTGGCCATGTTGGTTACCAGAATTTGTGCACCATGGCCAGCAAAGAAATGGTCCATGATCTACGTAAGTCAATTACAGGAGTGCCAGAGAAACCTTGTACAGGCTGTCTTGCAGGAAAACAAAAGCAAGAGCCAATCCTGTCCTACTCAGTCGTCTTGCCAATCCTGTCTCTAGTCGTCTCAAAACGACTAGAGATGATACACATAGGCTTATTCTACCTCAATGAATAATCCATGTCAAGCAAGAACTACTTCCTTGTTCTACTCAACGACTACACCCACTTTGTCCGGATGAAATTCCTTTTGTTCAAAATCTGAAGCACCAGACCTCATTATGTGTTGGATTCGTGAAATCAAAAATCAAACTGAAGTCAGAGAAAAAAGGTATGCAACGACAATGGGGGAAACTTTTCAATGGTGTCCTAAATCTCTTCAATGACAACAAGGGCATTGTGCACCAAACCTCTATGCCCCTTATGTCCCAACAGAATGGGAAGGTGGAGAGAACGAATTGCACAATTCTTGACAAAGCTTGGACCATGTTGCATACAGCAGGATTCTTGGCAAAATTGAGGGTAGAAGCCATTACAACAGCTGCCTACCTCACTTACACGCTTCCCACCAAGAATTTTCCTACAGGATCCAACACACCGTATGAAGCATGGAGTGGTCACCATCCCAATGTCAGCTATCATTGAATGTTTGGGTGTACGACATATGCATGGATCCATCCAGAACCCAGGACAAAGTTGGGCTCATACAACAAAAAGTGTTATCTATTGGGATTCAAGGAAGGAGGGAACTCCTACTGACTCTAGGAAAATGAAAGGAAGACAATTTTTTGTAGGAAGCATCACCTTTGATGAGAGATTTCAAGACTGTACCATCTCCAATGAGGAGCCATCTATCACTCCGAATCTTGCTCTCGATGATGCCTACGACATCAACAATGTCTTGCCGATTTCTGTTGTTGACCCTGTCCTTGATGAACACGAGGGTGTCTTACCACCAGTGGTTTCTATAGAATACCTTAATGCTCAATCTGTTGTCACACTTGTTCAACTTCTCTCCCAACAGTCCCTACCTTCCATCCTAGCTCCCTTGTGGGCACTACGCAGATCTCCTCGTTTTCAACACCAAGGAAGTCCGTCATGCTCAGTGATGACCTTGCTGCTTTTGATGAATCTGACATTGCCCTTGTTATCCAGATTGTTGATCTTATCAGCTACAAAGATGGCATGGCCAAACCTGACAGTACCTAGTGGCAAGGCCGCAGCAGTGGAAGAGTTTGAAAAAAAATAATGAAACAGCACACTTGGAATCTTGCTCAACATCCTACGCATGCTCCCATTGTGACGTGCAAGTGAGTCTTCAAACAAAAGTTTGATGCTAATGGATACCCATGCAAAAAATTCTTGCCTTGTTGCTCGCGGCTATAGCCAGGTGCTCAGTGTGAACTACAGTGACACCTTTGCACCTATCACCAAATACTCCTCCATTCGAGATATTTTGGCTTTTCCCACCTCCAACGCCTAGCATCTACATCAGATGGGTGTCAAATTGGTCATATTGAATGGTGACCTGGAGAAAACAGTCTACATGACGCAGCCTGAGGGTTTCATTGAACAGGGGGGACAACTTGGTTTGCGTGCTCAACAAATCCATCTGTGGCCTCAAGCAGGCTCCACGACAATGGAGCAAAATGATACACAAATGTTTCTTGACTCACGCGTTGCAGCGTCTTCACTTGGACCAATCCGTCTACTTCTGATATGGTCCTTCCATTCAGGGAGTGATCTTGTATGTGGGGAGAGAGGTCGCCACTCTCTCCCTTGACCCTCAAGCCTATCTACTCTCCTATGGTCTACCCTGTCTTTGATTGGGGTCTGGAGAGAGGGAAATCCCATGCATCCTCTGTCCATAGTACCTGTGTTCTGCTGGTGGAGTCTGGAGAAGTTAGATATAGTTCCCAAGGTATTTAACACGACTGAGAGGTGACCATAGGGAGCAAGAAGCAGTGAGCGAGCGGTGGAATTGCCAGTTTGGCAACTTGGAGTGGAGTGATGCTATGCTGTCCGGTGAGTCATAGACTGAGGCGTCAGCCCTACCCATGTCGAGCGTGGACACATCCCTCGAGAGAGCGAGATCCAGACTGATTGACATGTGTACCTTTTTAGCACTATGCAACTTTAGGACTATTTAGTAGATCACGATGTTCTTTATCATTTCTTAATGATTCGATGAGATTCTTTCTCCAGTCATTTGTTTGGACTATCATCCTGAGTTCCAGCATCTTATGACAAGAAATTCAGGCTTGTGAAGTTTGTGTGCAGTTTAGATGTGTGAGGGAAAGTCAAATCAGGAATGCCACACATATGAGCACAAGTAAAGAGAGCAGAAGTAGTTTAATCTGGCCGGATGGGCATTCAAGAACCTGGAGGAACAGTTAATCTGGAGGAACAATTAAGAGAGCAGAAGTAGTTTAATCTAACACAATGTTCCTTCCTAAAATGCTTACATGTTTTTGGAATGTCTTGTACGCCTTTATGTTGACTGTACGAATTTGTATTCTTCCTTCACTAGAAAAATCACAAGTGGTCTTGTGTAAACAGGTGTTTTTGATGCAACACCTGAGGCTTCCTCAATTTTCATCCTCAATCTTCATCCTTGCTCTCCTTCCTTTTCTTGGCCAAGAAACAACCCCTTATTTTACCGAAGCAATGTCTTTTAATTTTTCTCTTCCTGTTAATTGAAAATTTATCAAAATTTTAGATCTTGTTACCCCTTTCCCTCCTTTCAACGTTGTTTCCTAAATATATATCATTCCTTAATCTCTCAGTCATCATTTTCACTCCTTTACTACCTTCCATGTCCTCTTCTTGTTTTCTTTGTATCCCCCCATGACCATTGTTAGATGCTTTTTCTATGCCCTATTTTCATCTCTATGGTTGCCTTCCTTTTTCCTTCTTGCTCACTTGCATCCTTCTATCTCCTTATAATCTCCCCGTTCCTCCCCTCATGGCTACCCTTCACGATTGTTCCCATATATTAAGGCCCTCCAGCTCTTCACTTCCCCTTATACCTCCAATTTAACACTACCTTGGCCTCCATACCGCTACCCATTGACCATGATTTCAGCACAAGGAATACAATTATGAAGAATCATCCTATTTAATGTGGTACGTGTTTGTGCAAGTAATTTTTCATTCGATTTTAAGGGAATATTTCTTAAATAATCATTTCCCTCCAATATGCAGATGTCCTTGCTTTCATCACCAACCAAGCACGTCCCTCCTGCAAAGTGATGACCTTGGTGCTTCTACTGAATCTGAAATTGTCCTCGTTACCCATATTGTTGATCCTTTCAGCTACAAAGATGCCATGGCCAGACCTGATAGTACCGAGTGGTATGCCACAACATTATAAGATTTTGAACAACTACATAAACAACACACTTGGAATCTCATTGAACACCATATGCATGCTCCCATTGTGACCTGCAAGTGGGTCTTCAAACAAAATTTGGATGATAACGGTGATCCATGTAGGTACAAGGCTCGTCTTGTTACTCGTGGGTATAGTCAAGTGCTCAATGTGAAATACAGTGACACTTGTGCTTGATTGTTTTTGAAAGAGCTTACATGGGCCAACTCAACTACTACCTTGGGATCCAGCTTAATCATGACATGTTTCAGGCACAAGTAATTCTATCTCAATATTTCTACGTCTAGCACATGGGTGAAAAGTTTAACCTGGGCCAAGCTACCGCCATAGCCACCCTGCTGCTTCCTAATCACGACCTCACCAAGCCACCAACACCGAACATGCTGGCACCCCCAGCTAAACAAAGCTCTACCCAAGCATGGTGGGATCACTAATGTATGCTTCATTCGGGACCCATCCTGACGCCATATGCAGTGGGAATCCTCATTCAAGGCTGCAAATCCCAAACCAAGGATCACATTACAACAGCAATGCAATGCATCCACTATCTATGTAGCATCACCACCATGTCCATTAGGTACTAAAAAACCATAGGTCCTCTTTTAATAGGTTTTTGTGATGTCAATATCTCAAGGGATAAAAGCAACAACAATTCAACATCAGGTTACGTCTTCAAAATCAATGTGGGGCCCATATCCTAGAGATCCAAGAAGTATTTTGTACTTTCCCTCTCATTGATAGAAGCAAAATACATTTCCTACAACAAATGCACACGAGAAGTTTTCTTACCATGCTACTCGGCAAACTAGGCTTTGATCAGTTGGAACCAACAGTCATCGACTATGATAATCAGATCGCTATCTCCTTGGCTAAAGACCCCGTGCTTCATGAAAGGATAAAGCACATGAAGCGCCAATTCCATTACGTACAAGAGGAAGTGGGAGAAGGAGAGGTTGAAATGGTCTATGTGGAAGCCAAGTAGCAAAAAGCAGATATTCTGACCAAGTTTCTAGAAACCAAACAACACATGGAGTTGTGTGAGCGAATGCAGCTCACACATGCCTGACGTGATTTGGTCCCCGCTAAGCAACAAAATTCTCAATGACCTAGCCTGCTAGAAACACATAAAAAGCAAACCACTTTGTACACGCGACTTGATTGCTTGACTACTCGATCGCTTGACTAACAGACCATAAGACACACACACACACACACACACACACACAC
>SZWC01004707.1:46681-76374 GCA_023375785.1 Penium margaritaceum | reverse complement strand
CGCACACACACACACACACACACACACACACACACACAGAGAGAGAGAGAGAGAGGGGGGGGGGAGGGAGAGGGGCAGTTGGGATACCTTGTGAAATGCGCTCTATGTCTTATGAACAGCAATGTGAGGATGAGAGGAAAGGCACAGGTCCTACCGCTCCTCTTCTCCGATCTTTTTTCTGATGATTTCTAATCCCTGTCCACCTACTCCTCAATATTGTTTTGCAAAATCACCAGTTTGAACGATACAAAAAGGAAGGGGAGAGACAAATGCAAAAAATTTCTTGAAGAAACTATAAACAGAATGCATGAGGGAAACTTCTCTATGCTTGCTTAGGATCCTGTGATGAGACTGGACGAAAAATGGGGGGGTTTTGCAACTAACATAGTTTGCGTCCAAAATCAAATTTGACATAGGCAAAATGAGCAAGAGGGCCAGGGAAGAGGTGGCCAACCTCTCCCCTGAACCTAAAGCCTATTTAATCTCCTATGGTCTAATCTATGTCTGTACTCGGGGTCAGGAGAGAGCGTGATCCCATGCCTCCCATGCCCATGGTACCAGTGTTCTGGTGGTGGAGTGTGTAGAAGTTGGATATATTCCCCAAGGAATTGCATTTGTCTTAGGAGTGACCACAGGGAGCGAGCAGCATCAAACAAGCGGTGGAAAGTTGCCAACGTGGCAAATCAAAGGAAAGTGCCGCTACGTTGTCCGTTTAGTGATAGACCGAGACGTCAGCCCCAGCCATGTCGAGCGCAGACACATTGCTCGAGACCAAGAGCTTTGGACTAACCGACAGGTATAAATGTTTAGCACTAGGCAACTTTGGAACTATTTGGTAGATCACGCTGTTCTTTGTCATTTCTTAATGATTTGATGAGATTCTTTCTTTAGTCACTCATCTGGACTATCATCTTGAGTTCCAACATCATATGAAAAGCAATTCAGGCTTGTGAAGTGTGTGCTCATTTTAGATGTGTGACGGAAAGTCAAATCAGGACTTTTATACATATGAACAGAAGTAAACAAAGGAGAAGCAGTACCATCTGACCTGATATGCATTCAAGAACCTAAGGGAAATCACATTTTTGCTTCATAGAATGATTAAATGTTTTTGGAATGTCTTGTATGCCTTTATGTTGACTGTTCGGATTTGTATTCTTCCTCCACTACAAAAAAATCACAGGTGGTCTTATGTGAACAGGTGTTTTCAATGTAACACCTGAGGCTGCCTCAATCTTCATTCATGCCCGCCTTCCTTTTCTTGGCCAAGAAACAACCCCTTACTTTAATGAAAATATATATTCTACTTTTTATATTCCTCTTTATGCCTTATTTGTCATATGTTTCAACCTTGTTACCCTTGTCCCTCCTTTTGACGTTAATTCCTAAATTTACATCATTCCTTTGTCTCTCACTCACCAGTTTCCCTCCTTCATTACTACCTTCCATGTCCCCGTCTGGTTTTCTTTGTATCCCCCAATGACCATGTTGAGATGCTCTTGTTATGCCCTAATTTATCTCCATGGTCGCCTTTCTTTTTCCTCCTTTCTCACTTCCATCCTTTTACCTCCCAACAATGTCCTCATTCCTCCCCATGTGGCTTTGCCCTTATGATTTTCCCCATATCTAAAGGCCTTCCGGATCTTCACTTCCTCTTGTACCTCCATCCTAACACTACCTTTGCCTCCATACCACTACCTATCAACCTTGACCACAGCTAAAAAAAGGATAATTCTTCATAAAATAATGGAGCATTATCCTGTTAACGTGTTCCTTATTTCTGCTAAAAAATCTTCATGTCATATAAGGGAATATTTCCTGAATAATCCTCTCTTTTCACTATGCCTCCTAACATTTCCCTACCTCAATATTATTTCTAGTTCCACACCGCCATACCATAGCCATTACATTGTATGTTTTTCTTTCCATTTTTGCACATCATCTTTGTATACCCACATCTTTTCCTCCCTCCCCTTTGTTATGTTTCATGTTTTTGTTCGATATCACATGCATACCTCTCCTCATCTCGCCCCTCCATTTTTGCACCTCCTCCATATTTTCCACCCTAAAAAATCATCTCTTCCCTCAACCATGCTTCTTCTCATTGTGAGTTCCAAATTTTCGAACAGTTCTTACAATTGTTCATGCTACTCCTCCTCTTTCCTCAGGGATGCTTGAGCATGTTGGCTAGACCCACCCTTTTCTATCCCTTACATCCAGCCTTCTTCCCTTATCCCTTCCTTTCCTTTGTACACTATTTTTCCATCACTTTGTCTCCCCCTCTATGTTTGCCCCCATCCATTTCCCTTTCATATTTTATCTCAATCTTTCTCCCCATCCTCTTCCTTCTATTTTTTAGTTTACTTTCTCTGTTGCTCTTTTGATTCTCCTTGAAGAAGTATCATCACTTTCATCATGGTCAAATATGTTTAGACCTCCTTCACACATGATTTGCATTTTATGGACATGAAACATGGCTTTAATCATGGCCATTTATGTGATGAGATATACATGGTCCACCCATATAGTTAAAGAAGAGATCATGTACGATGTTTCAAATATGTGGCATTTTTATTGTATTTGAATCCCCTTCTTACAATAACAAGGAGCTTGTAGATAGTGTGTTTGACCACTGCCTTTCTTGATCCTCCCTATTCATGGAACTGTTTAATTGCTGGCGTTCATCCCTCTATACGTTGATTAGGCCCTCATCACCAGCCCCTCTCTCTCCTTAACTACCTATGAAGAATCCCTTCTCAATGAGTCCTATAGGATAAAGGATCTTGACATTGTGGAATAGTATTTTAAATATTTAGGGTAAGGGCTGTGTTGGTGTCCATCACATCCACCAAGGTCACTCTCAGCACAGGTCAATCTCCTTTCCCCTCCCCATTGCATCCTTAGAAATGCCTTCTTGTTTCTGAATTTATCTTCATCTCATTGTTCACACTAGCTTTGTAGATTCTGCATCCACCATCACCTTTCAGTCCATTATTGGCATCCATGTGTGCCTTTTTTGTACAAAGTTTCTTGAAATTTCTTGCGTGTTCCATTTCATTTTGTTTAATGCAAGTAAGCTGCACAATGTGTACATTATTTGAGCCATATACACCCACCATTGAATCATATGCCATTCATATACATGTTGTCTCTGCTCTATAAGGGACTGAAAGATACATATATAAAATGCTAATAATATCTTCCCATGTGTTGCTGATAGTCGCCAGTGTGGCAGTAATCTAGGAACTTTGGCCCTAACACCTTTCACACGACCACTAGAAGCCCATACCTTGTGTTATTCTTTACAATGCAAATATGAGCTACCTTTCCACCACCAAGACTGGTACATTGAACCTCCAAGAATGCATGTCCTTTTTCCTTGGAGCGTATTCATTCATCAAATTACTATAATTCCTATGAGTGTGCCATGTTTGAAGGGGTATGGTGCATCTCCAAAAGCCTACAGGTCATGTAAGATAGTGCATTCTCTACAAGAATTTCTATTTTATATTCTCTCAAATACCATGAGATAGGTGGGGTATGCTAGCATTGCGAGTATCGTGAAGGCACCATTATGAGGAACTTAGATCAACCTTGGTCAAAATCAACCAAATGTAGGACGGACATGGATTTCATATCTCTTCAGGTTTTTTAGAATTGACTATTTGATGACCTCCCAATTCAACCAATAATCCTTACAAGTGATATTGGATGATGGTACTTGCACTTGTACATAGCCAACAAGGAGCATACTGGAAGTATCTACAGAGTTGTGAAAAAATCATCCCCTTTTAATACAATATGCTACCTGTGTATAGTAAGTTATGTTCAAGTATACTTCCCAGAAAATTGCATCGAGATGTTCACTCTTTTTAACACTATCTTTAGTGGAATTCACCTGACCATTTCCAACATCAAAATGTTATGTGCATGTTTCTGAAGTGGAGTTTTGTAGTTCTAAATGAATAGTCATGCATTGTAATGTTTCTCAAGAAGCCTACATATGTTCCTTCATTTATGCATCGGTTGTTTTGTTTGTTGTATTCCTCTTACATAAAACGCATGGTCCTAAACCCCTCGTGTCCTTCAATATATGTACATATGATGAATTACGGTGATATCCTGATAGGGTTATGGTCGCCATTTGCTTGACGATGCACCTCTCCCCCTTGTAAAACCCTATAGTGTATTTGGGAAGTGTATTAGAGATTGTCTTGGGGGAATGTTTTTTTAGACTTGTGTAATGGTACGTCCGTACCTCCCTCTGAATACACTCATGTAGAAAAGAAGGCTTCCCCATATACACTATCCAATACACCACCCCAATACACTTTCAAATGCTGGAGAGGAGGGGAGGATTGGGATACAAGCGCATTACAAGAGTGTAGCTAGAAGTGTATCTGGTAGACAGGAGAAAATCAGACTTGTGTACATCTATATTAAGTACTTTTAAGAAATTGATTTCAAGCTTTTGATGTCTCTCGCTTTGTCTACATGACCAGATTAAAGACTGTACACAAATAGCTTAGTGTACTTCAACCCCTCCACAACAAGACCCCAAGTGGATCCCCCCCTCTTCACAAAACCCTCTCGTGTATGGGAAACGTGTATTAGGGCGAGTGTTGGGGGACCCAAAGGTTTTTCAGACTTGTGTAACGGCAGGTCTACACCTCCCTCCGAATACACTAGTTTAAAAAAGAAGTCTCCCCTAGTTACACTCTCCAATACACCACCCCAATACACTTTGACCTGTTGGGGGAAGGGGTCCTAGATGGAAGGACCCCCACACCCCCGAAGTGGACGAGTGTATTACGAGAGTGTAGCTAGGACCGTATCTCATAGAAAGGAAAAAAATAGACCTTTGTACATCTACCTTAAGTACTTGTAAGCCGAAAATTTAAAGCACCTAATGTCTCTCACTTTGTCTACATAACCAACTACAAGATTCTGCACAAACACTTTATTGTACTGCAACCCCGCCACGACAGGATCCCATGTGGATCCCCCCCTGCAAACCCTCTAGTGTATTGGGAAAGTGTATTGGGGAGTGTATTGGGAGAACAATGTTTCTTTGGATTTGTGTAATGACAGGTCCGCACCTCCCCCCAAATACACTACTTTATAACAGGGGGCTCCCCCAGGTACACTCTCCTATACACCACCCTAGTACGCCTTCAACTGCTAGGGGAGGGGGGTTCAGATAGAAGGATCCCCTCCCCTCCCCCCAGAGTGGACGAGTGTATTACAAGAGTGTAGCAGGGAGTGTATCTGATAGAAAGGAAAATAGAAGACTTGTTTACATCAACATCAAATACTTGTAAGCCATTGATTTCCAATATTTGATGTCTCTCGCTCCGTCTACATAACCAGCTACAAAATTGTACACAAACAATTTAGTGTACTTTGACCTCGTCATAACAAGACCCCAAGTGAATCCCCCCCCTTGCAATATCCTTTAGTGTAATGGGGAAGTGTATTGGGGAGTGTATTGGGAGAATGGATTTTTTTCCACTTGTGTAATGGCAGTTTCACACCTCCCTTCAAATCCACTAGCTTAAAAAAGAAGGCTCTCTTAGCTACACATTTGAATACACTACCTAATACACTTTCAACTTCTGGAGAGGGGGAGGGGGGGCTCGGATACGAGGAACCCCTCCTCCCCCTCTCAGAGTGGACGAGTGTGTTGCAGGAGTGTAGGTGGGAGTGTATCTGGCGGAAAGGAAAAAAATAGACTTGAGTACATCGATGATAAGTACTTGTAAGCCATCAATCTCAAGCATTGTACATCTCTCGCTTTGTTTACATAACTAGCCATAAGGCTGTACACTAACAGTTTAGTGTACTTCAACCCCACCACAACGGGACCCAACTGCCCCCCCCCCCACCCTTTACAAAACCCTCGATTGTATCGGTGAACTGTATCAAGGAGTGTATAGGGGAAAGAAAGTATGTTTGGACTTGTCAGCATATCCACATCTTTCTCCAAATACACTAATTTAAAATATTAGGCTTTTTCAGATACACTCTCGAATACACCACCCTAATACAATTTTGAATGGGAGAGGGGGAGTGGACTCGAGTAGTACAATGTTGATGACATCATCGACAGTGAGCAGAAGGAATATTGAGCTTTGACCAGCCCATCGAGTGTCGTACTATCCCCAACACACACACGGCAACCTTCCACGTTACACTTGTGCAAAATTAAGTACGATGTAGGTGATGGTTCAGTACTACAAAAATAGCACAAAATGTAGAATGTGCACTTTGTATACATCATTTGATGCAAATGTATGAATAATTACTTTAAAGACATTATATACGTTAAAGTAAATTTTTGTGATATTTTTAGTGAACCCTGTTGTGAGGAAAGGTCATGGAAATTTAGATTTTCATGTACACATAATTGTATATAAAATTGAGTCCAATGAGAAACTTCCTATAAACATTGTCCATTTTCTAGGTTTCTTTCATGGAAGGATCCTCACAATATGTTTTTTTCTCATACACACACTAGCAAGTGTATTGATTTGGGGTGATTGGGCATAAATGAGCATGTTGGAAGTAGCTACAAGATCCAAAGAATGCCTATTCAATATTTTATGTTACATATTTTTGGCTGGTATTGCATGGTCAAGAATTGGCACAAGTCTATGAAAATGTTGACCTTGGTGGTAATGATTTTTTTACTTAACTGTGTCAATCACTAAGATTTGGCTAAAGTAACTAAACTTATCCCATCACAAATTCACCTTTAGGGATTTATAAAAAAGTAGTTTTTTAGTGTTTACTATCTTCCTCACATTCAAATTACATTTGTTGTCCATCCTACTAGCGTTTAATCATTTGAAAAACTAGACCTCAAAGACATTAAAAGAATATGGTGTCTTCATTTTACTCATCACCAAAATGTAGTTGAAGGGCACGTTGGTCAATCCTGAAGGCACCACCAAGAACTCATAGTAATGGGTGCATAAGGGGTTTTGGACTTCATCTGATTCAATGTGGATTTAGTGGTAATTGTATTGAAGATAAATGTCTTTGAAATATAATGCCACGTGATGATTGCTGATGATATGTTTACCTTGTTTAAGTGGGTAGTGGCTTTCTTTTGTAAACAATTCAAATCCAATAATAAAAGCACATGTGCATATACATATCATACTCTCCATTTAAAATGTACCCTTATCATGGAATTACACACTGATGCGTAGATGAAGCCTTAAAATTTCATCTCGTTCAGTTTATTTCTCAAGGTTATGTAGCTCCATGTCTCTCATGTGGTAATTTTCATAATACTATGTGGGTGCTCTGAGTCGTTTGTTGATGCAATCTTCCACCTCCCACCCATATGATTTCCCCATGAGGAGGGTATGAGGAAAATGCCCTCAAATCTTAGAAACATATTAAAATCCCACAGGCACTACAACAAGCTTACCTCCTCACAGGTTATATCTCTAGTAAAATACTTTAGTTTATTGAGGTTTTTCTCCATGTATCAAAGAAAAGCTAGAAATCTAATGATTTACACCACATTCAACACCAGAAAGCTTGAAATACGCCACATTCAACACCAGAGGTACCAATGATTATTCATGAGGTATCATTCACTACACTGATGCCTTCTAAAAAACCACCTCCTCCACAATGTCATCCTTTGGTTGAGTAAGCCCATATCAATTGCTTGAAGATGCTCCTAACATTAAAGATTAATAGAGATTGTGGTCAAAAGAGATAGTTAGTTGATTTGTTTTCTACTCATTGAGAAGTCGCGACCGAAGAACAAATCGAATTTGTTTTGGGCACATAGTACATGGTCTTTGTACAAAGACCTTTCATACAAATGAGGAAGGGCAATTCTAAGATACGAACCTCATTCATGATATCCACATGGTTAGAGCATCAAATCATTTATTATGAGTCTAATTCTGAGCAGAATCCATGATGATAAATTCATGTCTCATGCAAAATGTTTGCACTATATTCACATTCCCCTTGAAAAAGTCTATTCAATCATAGTAGTTAGTTGTTGGCTGCACTTCTCCATACGCAAAATTCACTGCCTTCACCTTTGAAGCTCGCATGCAGTATGTGAAATAGCAGGTTGGGTGAGAAAATGGTGGTTTGGATTTGGGACAGTTTGGTTAAATTCCATCTACTCTTGGATATCCTTATGTTTGAATTCCTTCACTGTCTGCATTACTTCCTTTGTGGGTTTCTTTCCCTTCCCCTTAATTTTGGCTAGGCATACCATAGAGCTCTTGATAAATTAAACCCTAGAAAATCCATGGAATGTTTATCTTCTTACCCTTAAGTGTAGAGGTTGTAGATATTAAGATGATCTTGGTTCATGCATGCGACTAAGTAATGTAATACCATGATCATTCATGATGGGCAACCATTTAACTTGTGCATCACAGTCATTCTATGCAATTTGGTGAGTGATTTGTCCACCAAGTTGACCACCTTATGGTTCTATATCAACAATGTATGTTTGAACTTATAAGGTTAAGATTTTGGTGAAGGCCGTAATGTTGGAAGCATAAAATTCAATACTGTGTGGATTATAATACATTATTGATTGATGCTCTCCTCAAAATGTCCACTACATAGTTGAAGATCAACTTTTACTTGTTGGTGATGGTAGATTATATCAATTTTATGAGGTTCAAATCATGAAAACCTTGTCCATTCCTTCTCAAAGGGTTAATTAGTGCATGATTGGATGGGCTATGGTAACCCATCGCAAATCCAGCCACCCTCTGCCCACAAAACAGGATAAGAATTGGGAGCTGTTTTTTTCCATCCCTAGAGGATGTTTTCAATGTTGGTGAGCAACTGCTTTATGCTTCTCCAATTCTTCCATCACGCTCTATGAATTAGGGAGGACCTTGTGTAATGTTGTGTGTAAAACAAAGACACCACTGTAAACAGTTTAAAAATAGACCGACTCTATCCAACATAATATGTTTTTTCCACGTTCTTGTGATGCAATCTTCTGTATTAGAGTGCATGGTTTGCCTTAGGAATGGAAATGGAAAAGGGAAAAAGTGTGTAATATTCTACGAACAAGGAGATATTACTAAGTTGATGATAGTCCTCTTGAGACAAGCCTAATTTTGTTACTACTTACATTATAGGCATGGAATTTGAGGTTCAATTGGGAGGTGAATGCACAAGAAGAAAATATCACATGAATTAACCTACCTTGTAATATAAATTTATCAATATCCTCACTCCCATCAAATGTAAGAACATTTTTTAATACGTGGGTGATCTTAAGTTAATACTTTGTTCTCCCTAAAACATCACTTTGTTAGCAAATATTTTGCACGCTATGGTCTACTATTATAGGGTTTACATGGAATATCAAAATTCTGAACTCATTGTTTCATTCATTAAATCCCATCATTAAGATTGACACATAAATATGGCCATAATTTATTCTTATGGCCTTATTCAGCAATGAATCATCCACAGGTCACCATAACTTATTATACGTTTTACTATAGTCTTACATCATGACTCCCTAATGCATCGTCAAAATCCTCATTATGAACTTTTTCTTTTAACAGAATCTTAAAAGAAATCTGTACTCCATTTCATCACTACTCCTTTGTTGCTCCTAAAGATTCGGTAACACAAGGGGATACCAGCCTACAATTATTTTAATAAATCCGTATGTAGAAGATGATTTTTCATTCATATAATAATATGTGCGACAATGGAAACAAACCACCTTGACGAAGGAAAGCCACCTGTTCATACATCATTTTCATCCTTTTCTTAAACATCTCCCTGTATTAACCATGCTTGTTTTTCCTCTTTGAAAAATATGTTACAAAGAATTCATGTAAAATTCATACTTGAGTCTTCTTAGCATTCTCATGAAAAATCACAAAAATTTCATGAGATAAATCAATCTATGTGATTTATTTCACAATTTATCTCAGATTTTATGTTGAATGGAAACTATTATATCATTGATATTTGGGGCTTTATCAACATCTATTTGGCTCGTATCCTGGATGTAAGGTTGGTAATCCATCCTTTTCCGAAATTTACAAACTCATGTAATGTGAAATAAAATTTTTACATCTAAATATTCATTTCTGTACAGTCCCTTTGCTTCCCATGCTCAATACAATGACATTTGTGTTCTTCCCTTTGTACATATCCACCTGTACCCTTAAACTTTCTACCACATGATGTAAGAAAATATTCCATTATTACTAAGGCAATGATTCCTTAACAAGGCTGCTTGCTTTTCTAAAACTACCCTCCTTCCTGTCCTGAACCCTACTTGTGACTTTCCCCGGTAACATCCCACCTTCTTCAATCATGCTACCTTGGTTCATTATATAAAAATAGCTTGCAAGAACAATAACCAAACATATCCCTTCCAAGGTCTTCCATTCAGCATATTTTCCTCACCTAATCATTGACTATTTTTCAAAAACATCATGAACACCATTCCAATGTGGTCTATTCAAGAATCTCATTGTACTTGCTTTGTGAATTGTGATAGGCTTATTTCATTCAAAAAATCTTGAGTGATTAAGCAACACTCCATCTTTTGCCCAATGAGTGTTGATGAAAATAAAAACAAAATCACCATTATTTCTTCATTGATCTTAAGCTTAACCTTTTCCAAACTATCCTTAGTCCCCTCGATGAGCTAAAATTTGACATGACATTGTTATTCACTTGATTCACAATGTTCCAGTTCATTTGGTAAGATTAAAGGACAGAACAATTACTATCCTCAACTCCAATACTCTACTTACCACACTAACGTATGAAAAAACACATGTTGCTTTGATCATGTGTCTTCTTACAATTTTCTATAACATAAATTTTCCATTGTGTGGGTCCATGAACTTAGCCTTAGTAAGATTTTCTATTATTTTTTTCCCTTTCACGCCGTGGAGAAGGCATGGAATCATCTCTCCATGTTATCCTTGACGATTTTTGAAGGGGATCAACTTCAAGCCCTTATCTTATGTCGGTAAGAAGTTAACCCCTTATCTTAGTTGGCTATAACGATGGAAAAAAGGACAAGATAAATGTAATGTCTTAATGAATAATAATAAACCATTAAATTATTCTAGAAATTATTGATCTCTACAAAACATTACTGAATATTTATCCATGCATGAATATCAAGGTATAATTGAAGGAAATCCATAAACAAGTTTGAGGATATTTTTACAGTTGTGGCTTCCGAAAAAGCTGAACTTTTTACCAGTTTCTACTATTTTACATATTTCTATAATTTCCCTAATCATTACCATATCAACTCTATTAAGAAGAAATTTTCTGTTGTTTTTAGCAAAGAATCTTATATTTTTCCTTAAGAGAAGATAGTTACGTGATGTTAAATTCACATTGTTTACTTGAGCACACCATTGAGCATTAAACTGGACCTTGTTACCATCCCACTAACATTGTTTAGTATAGAAAAGTGATTGGAGTGAATTCCATTTGCAATTGCTTGTGTTTTTATTCAAATCGTCATATTATGATAAAGGGTCCTGTAATGGTTCAAATCTATTTGTGATATGGCCTCAAATTAAGTTGAAAGCTTTCAAGATTTGTGTATTACCAAATTATACTAACAAGAAACTAGAATCCCGTCGTTGGGTACTACGTGTAGATGAAAAGTACACCAAAAACTCCATATTTTCCAAAACGACATCTCCATTGTAGGAATGAATGACAACCACTCATATCCACGCCAGAAGTTGCTTATCACCGACACACACACGAATGGCAAAACCTTTTCAGGATGCAAAAAATTTAACCTCTCTTCTTAGAGAATCAGTCCTAAACAACTTGACCTTATGCACATCTACAAATTCCCTTTAATAAACTACATTTCTCTCATGGAACACCCCAAAACGCGGGCTATGGAAATCGGTGCACTGTTACTACATTGGGTCATATCTCATTCATAAAAGCTAATACCCCCTCAACGTAATGTAAGGCTCATAATTTGTTTCATGCATTGAGGTCCCTGAATGTATCAATTTTATCCACGTCTTGTTGTGAGCATATGTTGCTTTGTACCTTGTTTTGAGGAACCATCTTACATGCCTTCTCTAATTGCAAACTTCTCCTTCAAAGTGTGGTGAAAATCTTAAATATATATGTGTACATCCATAAAACCTCTGTTCTAAGAAAAGATGTATTCTAGAATATCCACCCTCGTTGTTTCCTTTGGGAACTTTTGCGAGCTACCTCCTCACCTAATTCTGGCGATCCCATTGTCAAGTCTCCTTTAAGGGATATGCAACATACGAAAATCTTTTAACAACAATGCCACCAATATGCATGATTGGAGGTCGTTTATCCGCACATATTTGGATTTCCATGCCCTAATTCGACAAATTTTGGTAAAAAATATATAGACATTGGGTGATGGATATTCCAAAGGAGATCATAAATCAGCCTTTGAACCCCCATTCCACATGGAAACTACGAGTGGAATAAATGTTCTTTAGGGTGGATATTTATTTGGTGACCTTTTGGGACGTAGAGGAAGTACCACATAACCGTTCGGTTGTTTAACTGGTGGGTTCCTTTGTTGGTATGACTTTGGTTACATGGGGTGTAGCGGCAATACAAGCTCTTTCTTTTGGGTCATTATAAATAGCAATTTAAGCCTCCAAGTGGAATGGTGCCAAATAGAAGGGTGGATACCTCTAGATTACATCTAAAAAAACAAGAGAATGTTTTTGTTTTTAATTTTAAATCTTGCAGCTAGAAAACCCGTCCATTGGGCTCCGTTAAGAAAGTTTTGTTTTAAGTCACTTCATAGTCCGTTCCGCTTAGCCCCAATTGGGCGTCCGTGAGTTTTGCATTCCCGGTTCCTTGTGTGACGGTACGCGTCATACAACAAGAGACTGCCTTCTCTTTGGCGATATACTTATGATGCTTCTAGGAGTGCACGAATGTCATTAAACAAACAACCATCCTCGTCCATTGAAGACTTCAACTAAGTAAAGTCAGTCTCTAGCCAAAATTTAGCCATATTGGGCACCACTGGATTCCCAGACACAGATATTTGCGCGTGCCGAAGACTGCGGTAACATTATATACCTCTTGCTCTCAGCTGAACCTGCATTGCTGCGAGGTGGGATGTGCCACTGCTGGCATTCCCTGACGAAGTTCGTCCTCTATGGTGTTTGTTTGTAAGAGAGAAAGCGAAGCATCCCTTTCTAGACATTCGTTACTCCTTCGTAGGGGAACAGTTGAATGGCCTTCGCCTATCCACTGTATTGCTGTAAGTAGAAAATGGGTCCTGTTTGGAAACCAAATAAATAGCACTCGAACAAAATGAGCCATAAAGTCTTCATCTGAAGAGAAAGGTCCTCAGGAGGGATGGAATCTTGTAATGATTACACAGGTATGTTCACGGAGCTGGAGGCCAGCGAAATTTGCAGCAAGGGCCTGATACGATTTCCTATAATCTGTGCGAGTGGATAATGCATGAGGCAACGGGCTCGCGGGAACGCTTCGGCGCACTGATGCCGTCTAGCCGTCCCCCATTCCCCTTTCCTGGATGGAGGGGCAGAGCTGCATTGGCGTGTCCAAGTTGTAAACAACTGCCTGGTCGTGAACTTTTCACGACCATCGCAACCGATGCCGGAACGTCCATCGTCGACAATAGTTTATCGACGGTGAACCTTCTCGGGCAGAGAGGCATTGTCGTAAAACTTTTCACAACCATGCTTCTCATGATTTTCAAGGTACAGCATTCCCCTTCAGCACGGCTCAGAAACAGGAGGCTCTCCCGCACCTCGTACGGAAGTCGCGTGGGCTTCGAAACTCCGTTTGTGGTTTCGTTTTTCAAGGACGGTCAAGATTCGTTCCCTAACTCTTTCGCCATCCACTGTAGGACAAGGATGGCGTTGGTTTCAGCAACTAGGTTTGAAGCGACAAGAGCGATGTGGCTTTTAGGTAAGAGCCGACAAGCGGGCAGAAGGATGGCAACTGAGCAGGAATGCCGATGGCTGGTAGTAGCCCCCTCATATCTTGAATGAGTGAAAAGGTGCATCTAATCTGTTCCCAATTTCAATTCATGGTCAAAGCCTGAATCTAATAGGTCAGAGCAATTTCCAGAAATGCAAGCTGACACATGGGAGAGTGAACAGGGAGTTTGAATTAGGAGTATGAACTACTGATTCTCTCTTAGACTGAAAAGAAAGATCTATTCACAAAAAGTGCGACAAAAAGAACTACAAAAAAACCACTTCGTTTAGTACACCCTAACCCGAACAAGCCTGGGCTGTGGACTCCCCACATCAATAAGCTATATCTGAAACCCTAATTAAATTGGCCCATTTCCTAACTTCTAAGGTTATAGAGATCACTAAACTACTGTTACAAAGGCATGATGTAAGATGAACAAAAGCGTACAACACCAAGCTTAAAATAAGAAGGGAACCTTTCAATGGGTTGGATCTATTTCAAAAGCCCCGCCACCTTCAAAAGGGATGCACACATTGGATAACAGAGAAAAAATAAAAAAGAATTAAAGGATTCTACCAATATGCATCACAGGATCCCAAATTCATGCTTCTTAAAAAAACCAAATCTATTGCAACAAATCAAATATTGTTCCAAGTGTTGTAAATGATTCACAACCAAACATTGCCGAAAATAAAGAGAGATGGGCCAAATCATGAACTATGATTTACTATGTAGAAAACAATTATTGTGAGTTTTTAAGGCACAAATGAAGAGCACAATGAAAATTACAGGATTTGATGAAATGAAATATGTATAAAGATTGAATCAACATGGATGAATACAAGAGAAAGGAACTCATGCACACCACATTAGTATCCTGCCTATAAGAAACATTGCAACCACCTTGAATGAATATTTTATTATAAAAGAAGCTTGTCATATATCTACATTGGTTATAGTGCATCACCACTAGTTGATTAATAACATGAAATAGAAGTAGGAATATGTGTATGAAAACTGCCTTGTAGCAAAATATAACCAGGTGCAAAACATCTACAAGAAACCCCTTCACTTTCAAGTGATTCTTCTTAAAGCATTGTACCATATCTATGAGGGGTACACATGATGAAGTAGAATTTGGTTCATTAAAATGGCCTAGATTTAAATTTCAGTTACCCAAGGTATGAGAGTGAAATATGAAAAAAGAAAAATTTTAAAAAGAACTTCATGTTTGTCAATTTAGCCCAAAATGAATGTGTTTACCCATAAAGCAAGTTAGATGTCTACAAAATCAAAATTGTATGATAGATTACACATCATCCTCATACCCCAAGTATTCTTTTGGCTACTTTGACCACCAAACAATCCTACCGAATTTCTAATAAGGATTCTCTAACGTACTTGCAGATCTCTGAAAGACTCTCACGTTGAGATTGAGAAACCATTGCCATATTCATGACCAAATTCAACCATATAGGCCTCACACCAATTCTCTATAATTTATATAACCCTTGGTTGGCTATGATATCCTGTCAAACAAGATAAATAACGTTATTTGGGCATAATTGTCATTTTTTTCTTCATTTTGAAAACACAATGTAATTGATACAAATCAAGCTACAGCTACTACCCATAAATTTTGATATTTTAATGGTTTTCCCCAATCCATGAGGCAAAAAAATTATGAAACTTCCCCTAGATGTTTTTTACGATATTAAATTATGAAAGGATGAAATAAATACCAAAAGATAATTTGATAATGATGCAAAAGGCGGAAATAAGTTTTACCATGTTCTTATGGGTCACATTTTGGAACATTTCCCCCTCTAACCATAGAAGAGAGATTTATTTTCAAGAAAATTCAATATGCTTTTGCAAGTTATTTTATGTGAGATTATAATAAATTTAAGCTAATAAAACCTTTATTGGAGGAAGTTTTTCAAAACATTGTTTAAAGATTTGTTTCAAATCCTTTTTATGGATACATTGGGGTTGGGCTCTTCAACCTCATTATCCGTTCATTCTTGAGAAAAACTGACTCTGGTAAACGGACATGATGTTCCTAGTGGAGATACTATGTTTCATATTCTCAAAGGTTCTGCTCTGATAATTTAAAAATTTATTTAATACCCATTCATCCATTTTTAATAATCTTCCATTATTATTTTCTATCTTAAAAAACGATCCACTTCTAAGATTACGAGCAGAATTTCAGATGTAGTCATTGATTTCTTGCATCTAAATTGATTGAATAATTCTGTCCTAAAAAATTCCAGAAACATCTCTTCAAGTATATCATGAAAAATAGAATGTTGTGAATTTCTTATACATACAAAAATATTATCTATAAAAATTGAGGATAACATATATTAATATGAAGGAAATAATGAAATATTCAAAATAAAAAAGAAACACATGAGAAGAAATAAGAAAATAATTCTTGATCACCTTTTCATTTATTTGTAAAACACGTTTTACTGACGAAAATGTTCAAGAGTAGAAAAATGGGATGAAAGTGTTCGATTGTAGTGATATCTGTTTTGATTTTGTGCTTCAGCTTGACATAGTCGAATCTTGATAAAAACGTTACTACAAGTGGTTTCAAAATTCTGCATGCCACGAAGATTCGTATCGAGACTATTCCATTGTACTAGCCACTTCTTTTCTGGTTTCTAACTGGTATAGTTGTCATCATGAGTTGGGATTGTACAAAGTTATAATATAGATTCTAAGGAAGGTGTTGATACCTCAATTCTCTCAGAATTGAGAACTCAACGGTGGTCCCAAACGGGGCTGGTTAACGTTGGAAAGAAGGATACAAAATGAAGCAAGATAGTTTAGGTTGTAAAATACCTTTTAAGGAATGGATTCATTATTAATGTTTCTTCCAACGTTGGAAGACACTTCACTTCATCAAAAAATGATTCGCTAAGACCAATGAGACTGTTGGGATCATTATCAACAAGAGTAGTAGTATAAAAAGGGGTTTGTAGACTCCACTTGACTATCTCAACATCTTGGAGCATCTTAGTGTCAACCACCAACGTAACCGTTACAATCCAACCTTATGATTATGCAACAGGATCAACCTAGTGAGTCTAGCTTGTACCAGCGTGGCTAGGAGGCACTTTGAATTCTTGAAGACTTGTCAACCTAAAACACATGCTGAGACTCTTATATAGGACAGGATGTCTAGAAAGACGGTGTGTAAAATTCGTTCAAGGAATATGTTCATAGCTTTGTGTCGTAAAAAGGGTGTTGTGAGACTTATGGAAAGTACTGTATGTGATGCTTTTTAAAGAAAACTATCACATTACCCAAAAAATTCAAGCTTATGCTCTTTCCTTTCCAAGTTGTTTTCGTTTTTTAGATGGTCCATGCAAAAAATCCCTCCCACTACGCTCCTTGTCAAAAGGATCTACTTTGGTGGTTGTTTGATCTGCTCCACTTGATCCATTTCATGGTATGTACATGTCTTTCTAAGTACATCATTGTCGTCGCCTGATCATAATGCTTACACAATCTTTACTATTGATCTGCACAAATGTAACATGAACATAAGATATTTTTCTCTTCGAGCATTGTAGTATAAACATAAAAGGTATACTAGGTGAAGATGCTCTCCACTATCTTTGTACATGTGAGTATTTATAGTTTAGTTTTTACATTTGCCTAGCTTTTCAACATGTGCATTACACAGCCATAGAGGCTTCAATGAGTGAAATGGAACCAAAACATCAAGAGGAGTTCTCTTCCCCTACATAATGAATCATTCCATCATGGTTTACATGAATTTTTAGAGCAGGGATGCTATGCAAAACGGCAAGCAACAAAAATGTTACACTAGGTTGAGGAATTAAAACAAATGGTGTGCAAGGAAGCATTGGCTTGTAAAGCTTTAGAGCAAGAATGAGAGGCATTAAGGCAACACCTTAGAGCTTAAGAGCTCCTATGATGGCAAGAGAATCTCACATGTTTTTCTCAATCATCAAATAAATAAGACTTAAAATAGTCACATGATGTGTTTTTACCACATATTTACTAAATTTAACAGTAGCTCGTCTTCTCAATAGTAACAAAAAAAAACTCATGAACACATGGTGAGGTCTAAATAGAAACAACACCAACTTCAACAAGAATTGTAGCTATTGATATAGTGGGAATATCCATCAGAAGCATTGTCTGTGCATCTACATCAAGCAAGTGATCCATCTTTCTTATAACTAGCTAACCATAAGGAGAAGCAACTTAGAGTGAGTGCAAAAGAAGTTGTGCTGCAAGAATTTCTACAAAATGTTAGGGAATGCTAGGAGTGATAACTTTAGCACGTTAAGCATCCACTGAGACTAGCTCTTATATTGCAAGCCTATGAAGCTACGATGCACTAGCTGTAGGATTTACATGTCAAGCAGAACACATGGAGTAGTTCCTTACACATCCATAATAGATGGTAGGGTATAGAAACCTTTGGAGTGTTTGAGGATCATAGTGCTTACATCAGCGGCTTTCTTTCAGTTTCCCAAGAAAAAAGTGAAATTTTCAAGAGAAAGAACTTCTCACATTTGGGTTAAAAATTCACGTATGGTTATAAAATTCCTTGCTCCCATCATTTGGGTCATCAGCACAAGTAGTGGATTTATCCAACTAATTTACAAACAGAAGAGACATTTTGCTAGATTACAAAATCACTTCTCGAATGGAAGATGCGATCAAGATATTTAAGGGATGGGCTAAACCTTCTCATCATGCTTGGTCTTACCTAATCAATACTTTCATGTTGATACACTTTAGCTTCAAGTCTAGCCTTCTTACACAACTATCATACATCAATAGAGCAAAGTCTCTCCAAAATGATTTTGTAGTATGAGACTCTTTTTTGGGGGGCCCATGTTTGTGGCCTTCCTCCTCAGTGGTTTGATTGGTGATTAGGCAAATGTGAGGCATGTTTTTAAGTTCAAGTGAGATTATGAATGGAAGGAGGATTCCATATGTATGTCATTTTGCATGGATAAATTTGACCACAAGCTCAATAAGGAGAACAAAAAAATCATTGCAATTACTCCTTTCTCTACCACAAGCAGCGTCCATGCCAATGTAGCTCATGGATGATGGAAGAGCAAGCCCATTGTGAACTCAATATCTTCCTAAGTTGCTGCCCGGCCTATTCCAAGAGCCGCTGACCACCATGCAAGAGATAAATTGAAAAAACCACGATATGTTACACAATGTCACTATTCCGGGAATATTTTCCGTAAGACACTAGATTATAGAAATGGGATTGGAGATGAGGTGTTTGTGAAGAAGCAAAGCCAGTGTGGAAAGATTTGAGTTAAAGGGTAGGTGAAGAAGGATGGAGACAAGAAGGAGAGTTAGGAGTCTATGAAGAAAGGCAACAATGGAGGCAAGAAGAAGTTAAACTACTTTGCATGTGTTTTAACTTTCGGATGCACTAAGCAACGACCTTGCTTGCTCATCATATGTGTTCCATCCCAGAAATGTATATCAATTACACATCACATTTGAAAGTCTTTGCCTCTAGCACGGCCTCAAGCATAGCATTTAAGAGTTTGTAATGGTTAAAAACAATTGACAAGCTCAAATATTTCGAAGAGGCCAATTGAAAGTGACAAGCTATAACAAAGCTCGGGTTGAATTTGGATGTGTTCTCCTAACCCTTGAGATTTTCCTCAATCACCTATCACTCAGGTAGCTCATGATGAGGGGATCTTGTATGTTTAGTATAGGAAACAACATCAGCCTTTGGACATATGAAGATGAAGTTTTTGCTTAAGTTCGTCTTCTCCCATGTGGCATGGTTAGGATTGACTCAAGTCCGACAACAATAGCCCACAAAGCTCCCTCTTCAATCGTAAGTCTACACCAATTGCCTAGTGCATATACAAGATTGAGGCACACCATCGTAGGCCACATTAACAAATACCTAGTCAAGATCATGAAAAATAGTAGCACGTTCATAGAATCAACATGAAGGAAAATGAAAACAAGAGAACTTATGGCCGTTTCAAAGACTACATAAATGCAAAACTTCCACGTCAAGTTTTTCCTCCAGCTAGTTGTTTATTAATTTCTTACAAGCTAAATCTTCCACACACTAAAATGTTGAGCACTACTTGCAACCGGAATGAACTAAGGTCTTTGGTTGTTTCTTCTTTTCATTAAGAATGCAACTCGATTCACCTTGTGCTACACTCTTAAGACAATAGTTGAAGCTCAGAAATACTTTTTAAGTGCTTGGCTATGGTAGATAGGTAGAGAAACAGGAAGTTACAAGTCTTGATCTCGAATAATGCTTGAGAGTTCACCAATTCATTTCGTATTACTTGTCTTAAAGACATCGGGATCATGTTGTAGTTTCCTATGCCCAACTCATTGTAGAAAATTGAAGTCACGAAACAAGAAAACCACATGATGGAAGATCTGCTTTAGTAAACACTCCTTTGCACACATGTTGAAAACAACTGGTTGATATGTACCCTCAATCTAGAGATTTGGGATCACAAAAGCGTACCTCACATTGTGTTATCCAACATGACATGGTTTCAAGCTTGAGATGGAGACACGCCAAACTTCAAAGTCATTCAAACATGAGATGGCATGGTGTCGTTGCACATTACTAGAAAACAAAAGATGAACATGACGGAGAAGGATTTGTGGGGACTCTTTATGAGCCAAGCATCCACTATGAAAATATGGGAGTTTTTTGTAATATAATTTTAGCACCACATTATGAGTGGTGTTGCCATTGTCTATTACAACCTCACGCATGGGCAATGGGAAGCCAAATGTGTAAAACATTGAGACCTCATGTAGAATTTATATGAATCCTATGTTGATTCACTTGTAGAGGAAAAATAAGAAGTAGATGTCTGCCACTCATCTCTTAAAATCTGGAGGAGGTGGATGTTGAGGCAATGCGCACAAGAGTGCCTTTGACGCTCGCCACCTTAAAAGCGCCAGGTTAGACAATGATTTGGTTGACATTTCAAATGATAAAGTATAGGTGGTGGGAGTTCGAGAAAATTTGCGGCCAGCACGGAAGGTTCAACCTCCACCCCCTATGGATAAGAGGTATATCACATGCCTAGTACAGCAAAAAAAGGAGCAATTGTTGGAAGTTGATGAGGAGGAGCAAGAACTTGCCATTACATTATGCTTAGTGTACAAGGAGGACACGGATTTCCTTGCCAAAGTTTCTAAAACACACCTAATTGTACTATTCTAGCCATGTGAAAAAGCTCCAACTTAAGCAAAAGAAATGATAAGAAGATCTGAGTGGTGAACATGCATCAAGGTAGAAAATAGCACTAGACTCAATATACATCAGCTTGAAGGAGTACGGAATATGTGAACTCACAGAATTTCAAGTGCATATTAAGTGGGATTGGAGTTGGTTTTTTGCATTGAAACTCGTGCTGATAGAATCATCTACAAATTCAACATGCAGCTTGTTGCAAAATTTTCCATGAAGGAAAAGGAGAAAATTCTTTGAAACATATGCCCCTCTGAGAAAAGCAACGCACATGATGCTTTCCATTGCTGTACTTGACTACACTATGGAGTAACTTGATGTCAAGAACGCCTTTCTTAACGGAGATGTGAACACTACGATATTCACAAAGCATTAAGGGGGCTACAAAAATTGAAGTGGAAAGTGCTTTAAGGCCTCTACGGCATAAATCATAGCTCACTCCTCTACTATACGAACCTGTGTGAACTTCTACTAGCACAAATTTTAACCGTTGGCCTATAACAAATTTCTCTCCCTTCATGGACCTGCTCTTGATGCCCAGCAATAATTCTATGGAATGGTGCATGTGGAGGCATCCTCTTCATTTTTCCATATTTGGGGTTCATCTAAGCAAGGATCAGTACAATAGAAAAGGAGGTCAATATATTAATTATGTCAATATTGACTCTTACCATGGCATGAACATCAATTGAAATCATGAATTACGTATGCAAAAGATGAGGCAAGAATGTTTTAACAAAGATATTCACGTACTTTATCATGCTTGATCAGAAATTGTCGACCCCCTTGACTCATCATCTATTAAAACCTGAGGGAAATAGGAGTGTGACTGACTATTGAAGTTGAATTGGATCACTCATGCATGCCCAAAGCTGCACACGACATCACTAAGAATACCGTAATAACGGGAATATTCGTGCAAAATAGTTATTTTCATTATCCCATGGGAGAATGAAAATAAATATTTTGCACGAATATGCCAGTCAGTACGGTATTCTAGGTGAGGTCGTGTGTAGTGAACGATAAAACATTCTTACTCAAATGGGAGAGTTTTGCATGAAATTATGCTTACCTAACCCATATTGTGTCCACATTATTTGCATAATAATTACGGAAAATTTCTATTTGAGTACACATTTCCGGGAACACTGGACAGGTTATTTGGTACAATGTTAACAAGGTGCCTACGCATGGAATGAGAAAACACACTCGTAACAGATCAAGTCCTAAGAGCCGATGCTTCATGACGACATAATGACGTCTTCAGCTTATGGCTCGATGTGCGCAGTGTAGAGGCGACTGCCGGGCGCGACGAATTCTTCCGCCGCACCTTCGCGGAAGGCACGGTCAAGGCAATGATTAGAGCCACATGCATCCCAAGCATGGCCGACTAGAGCAGGGTTGTTCTTCAGCTTAAGCCATGACTACAAACCCCAAGAGATTCGTAAGTTCCTCATCTTGGCTAGGCTGAGATCCACCTTGCCATTGTTTCCTACATTCAAGCTTGTGCAAACTTCTTTCGCATGCCAATGGTTGTACGCACTTTCTATAACTGGTTTCCGTGGGCGCTAAAGCCCCACGTCCGCGGTCTGAGCTTTACTAGTGTAGCTTGCGGGGATGAAGAGGAGCCGTATGTAGCCGTAGTGAACTTTGTTGAACTCTTTGAACTCGAGCGCCATGTGCGGACGCCATGCGTCGAGAAGAAGGATGACCTTTTGCTTCCCGACCACTTTATTTTTCTCTCTCACACACGCGCTTGTACCACGGGTGGAGAACGTGCATGATCCACTCGCGAGTGGCCTTGGCTCTGGCCCAATGATTGGCCATCTGGTTGAAGGAAAAATGATGCTCTTCTTTGGCGCGGCGGGCATCGGTGTTATCCGGGTGGTAGCGTTCAGTTTTGCCTGCAAAAATGAGCTGTAATGGTAGCATTTCACCGGCCATGGTGCTTGTCACCAAGGCCGTGATCTGTCTCTTGTTGTCCAGGGCGGCGATGGCTACCTCCTAAGTCCCTAGGGGTGCGTAGGTGCAATCACCTGCATTGGACACATGAACGTTGTGTCAAGCAAGACTGCAATAGACAAGCAAGCGACAGAAAAGGACAATCAAGGAACAGAAACGGCGACGAAGCAATCGTACCACTCGGCACAAGGCTGATTCCTATGTGGTCCATGTTAACGACGAAGGGGGGATCCACGTTCATGACCATCAAGGCCGCCACCCTGTTGTGCATGGCGAGCGCACACTCCTATTTTGCGGGGACCTTCTACACGACTGTGGTGCCACATCGCTAGCTCCACTTTATCCGGTCACGCATAAACGTGCGTAGCCACGAGCGCAAAAACGTGACTCTTCCGCCATTGGTGGGCAACTCCTCCGGGAAATGCTTGAGAGTCAGCGCATGCAACACTCCATGGATTGTTGCAGAGTTAATGATTGTGTTGGCATCTTGCATCTATGACATACCTTCAATTGCCTCCTTTTGAATCTCGGGATGCTGCTCAAGGAAAGACTTGCGGCCTTGGAAATCGTGTGTGTGCTTTGTTGTGGCACCTTGAATTTTGATCTCCTCAGTGTGTGACAAGAACTTGTGAAATTTGGGAAGCAAATCACTTGTGCCACTTTCGTACCAGCCTCAAATGGTCGATGCCGCAAGCTGGTTGTAGATGCATCGGCCACCGGTTTCAATGTACAACTTCCGGAGAAGGATGATGGCTTGGTACGCGTTGTCCATGGCAAGCATCGCCACATGGATGCGCGCCCGTCACCCAACCAATTCACGTAGCCACCACGTGCTACGAGTTGAGGATCGGGAGCGTCATTAGGGGGTGCATCACTGGCCGATGGGGCGTGGTCTTTGGTTGCATCATCGTCCGGCACTTTGTCGTCGCCTTCACAGTCGTAGGGAGAGTCAGATCTTCTGCAGGAACCAAGCAAAGGATGTCCTTTTGCTTGGGTGGACGGGCGACAAGTCGCTTCTTCGGCACGTTGCACGGGTTTGGATGCAACTGCTTGTACGCATTGAACATGTGCACTCGTTTTGCGGCCGCTTCTTCTGGAGTGAGACGCTTGAGGTTGAAGTTCAACATAGACTTTATGATGGTCGACGGATTGAATGGGGGTTAATGGTGGTGGCTGAAAACAGGTTGGCAATGGTGGAACTCAGCCGCTTAAACGTCGATCTCCTAGCTCTCGACGTCCAAACTGTCCTTGTGCAGCCTGCGTGCGCTACAGGCCTTTGTTTGCTGGGTCGCTAGAGCTGTCTTCGGCAAGCAAAATGCGTGCGCACATTTGGTGGTGATGCACAGTCGTCGATCAAACTTCAAACTTTGAAGTGTTTTCCAAGAGCGTGCATTAATCGCCACACTCGGAGTCAAACAATGGGTGAATTCAGTCTTTCTTATATACCCAAGGGCAGTTGATGATCGGTGCACTTAGAAATTCAAAACAGGGGCAAATTAGGAGAATACAAGAATGTTCTAATTCTAGTTTCAAAAGGGGACGAATATGCCAGTAAGTACGGTATCTTGTTGAGAACCTTTCTCGTGGAAAGGAGACTTGCACAACAAAGCCATGGATAGAGATCAATCATGCACTGATGTTGATGAGAGTGACCAAGGATGTTGTTTCCTTGTACACATCCAATGACCTAAAGATAGCATTCAATAAAATGTAGATTTGAAAAGCACGGAGGAGGACAAACTCAGCACCACAGACTTTGTGTGCCTCCTTCTTTATTCTACAATTCATAGTAAAGGAATTTGTAAAATATTAGTGCTAAGAATGTTGTAAAAACATTTTTAGAACATGAGGTGTAATACTTACAGAAGCTTCTTGACAACATTTGATTTTGGAAAGAAAAGCCTACAGGATACTATATTTTCAAGGAGATACAGTCAACCTGGTGAATATAACAAAGGTTTAAATACATACCAAGCATATTGACATTTGTTGACAATAGATTTGGTCAAAGGTCCTCGACATCACCATGCGGCACGTACATGTGCCTGAGAAAGAGCATGTAGTAGATTCTGTAACCAAGACTGTTCTAGAAAGGCCTTAATGAGGTATGTTGTCAAGTGTAGACTCACCCAGAACTTGCTTTTGCAATACCCCAAAGACCACATTGTCCTCTACGGTACCCAAATGTTAAAGATGCACACTCTCCCAAAGATACCTACCATAATAGGTGACCTACCAAGATGCATCATGCTTCATGTTGCATGGATGAGACCCTATGTCAAGGGTAGCTAATAAGAGGAGTGCAAAAGTGGAACACATCAACCAAGCTTAGGATCATGGCTAAGTGATTTCATCGCGTGCAACATTGGTGAAACTGGTGATCCAATGGCACTCATCCTTCATGAAGCAGCAAGATGTTAAAGAAAAACCTTAGAAAATGATTAAGATCCACTTGTAGTAGCAAGTAATGGCATCTGAAAGGTCTTTGGTGGAAGTTTGTTTATAGCAAGATTTGTTGCAAAAATGGTTACAAAAGTCATGCTCATGTTATTGGTGAAAGAATGATGTTAGTATGATGTCGATGCCCATTGCTGGGTTTAGGAGGGGATTTCACGACCGAGTGGCGGCACTAGATTATGAGCACGAGCTCCCAATCTATGCTCACTCATGCTTAAAACCAATTTCTTGTTATAAGATCAAGCATGGAAATCAAAGAGAAACACACAATGTTGTGATAAAAAAACTGTGATTTGCAACCCCAGGTGAAGCTGCACGGTGCGAGGGAGAACATTAAAATGGTAGAAATGACAAAGCATCCATAAATGTTGTTTACGCATTTGAGCTTGAAAAAAGTAGTAGGAAACAAATGGATATAGTGCATGGCACACTAAATGCAGACAAAGATGCAAGTATTGAATTTGAGACCATTCCCACTTGAAACAATAATGGTGGTTACCAATGCCAAGCAATATGTCAGTCCATTCGATGAAGGTAGTCAACTGGAGAACTATGATGTAGTTTTCAATTGTGAGAGAAAGCGAGAGACAACCAAACGATTCCAAACAATTGTACATTGAATAAGTTCATCCTTGAGCTTGCTTCCTCTCGCTAGTCCACTCTTGGATGTTGTATCCCACTACACAACAGTGAGAAGCACTGTAAAAGGAAACAGGTCAGAAGGGTTTGCCAATGCAAGAACAGGCCAAACTGACGTTTTTAGCACTAAGTACAACAAATAATTCATGTGCTTGACAAAGAGGCAAACTAGAGTAGCATTTTCTACCATGCAACCACACCTCTAAGTAACAACGTGCCCTTTAATGAGGAGACAGGGGTGGAAGGTCAAAACCAATTGATCAAGGGAGAGTGATTGACAAAAATTGGCCTCAACTTGCAACCATACTCCCACAAATTGATGAGATGAAGTGCTAGAGTGCAAGACTATCTTTTTAACTTTATCTAGAAGTCACAAAATGCTCAAACATTGTTTTAAGGCAACTAGTGCCATTTTTCTACCCTAACTACGACCTTTCAAAGCGGACAATTTTTTTGTGACCTACCCAAGACAAGACAAGTAATTTTCCTTTCTTATCACAAGTGAAATTTTCATTAGTAGAAGTTGACATTAAGGACATGTCGGGTGAAAAATACGCATGGGAAAATGCAAAAATATTTGTTAAGTTGTTTCAAGCCCACTTGAGATTTTTAGGTCCCTACAAGAGATTTGATACGTGTTGGAGGCAAAAACAACTTCTAAGCATTACGAAGCTAAGATTGATTCCTTGAAAACGTGTTTTCAACAGGTTGATACCCGAAATTCATCTCCAATACGTCTCACTTGTACAAGTAGCGAATATTCCTCTCATCAAACCAAGGGTCATGGAAACTCATGAAATCATCACATTATTCAAATCTGAGTGAGCTAAAGTGAGGTTAAAGTGCACACAATGTCACCACCACACTTGTTAGGGGAGATTTGTGGAGTGAATATCAACTAGAATCCTTTTATGCTTAAGCAAGATGTAGTTGGATCTTGATACCAAGGTAAGTACAAGTAGTAACAAAAAATTCTATGACTTTTCAAGAAAATTGCTATCAATCATTTTCCATTTTCATAGTTAATTCTTTAGTGTTATCTTATTCCTTTGGTGGTTTTTATAGCTTGGGATTCTGTATATCTATGTTTGATATTCTAAATGAGGTATGACTACATCCGTTTTATCACCTAGGCTTCACAGCTGAATGACTGTCTCAAACCAAGTAGGTTGTACGTTGCTAAAATACCATACAATATGAAAAAAGGTCGTCTAGCTCATAAAGGATTTTGTCAAAGATTTAGTATATCATCAACATGTCTTCAAATACTAGAAGACGCTTTACTATATTAGGAAATGGGACCACAAGGTCCACTAATTCTGTTAAGACCAATATGAATCGGAGTTGTAGTGTAAGGAGGTGTTGGGAGCACCACTTTACTATCTTAGCATCTAAAAGAGTCTTATTTTCTTTTACTTCTGCACATATTCTAACACAACCTATTCATTGCGCGTCACAATTAAGACCTTATTGAAGATGTTTGTTAAATTTGTAAGGCTGGCTCTACTTTATTGATTAGGAGACACCCTATCTTCGTGAAGGCATGCCAACCTATAAGACACGCGAAGACTCTTGACTAGGGTTGGACGCTACACTAGAGAAGAAAATGTGCCTTGTAAGGAAAAGGAATCGAGTCAGAGCTTTGTGCTGTATATATGTTTTGCATCTAGTACACAACACTACTTTACATCTACTCTTTGTTTCAAGAAATCGATTGATTTCCCACATAAAATTCAAGATTTCACACTTTGCTTTTAATGATATGTAAAGGCCTAGCTACACACATAAAGGTCCTGGCATGAAAGCAATGTATATTAAGCCTTTGTTCTGGGCATGTACAAATCTAGAAGCAAGCTCGTTAATTGTACTTTTTGTGCACAACATTGTTGTCACTTGCACTCTGCCATTTACAATTCTTTTAATTTTTCATTTCAGATCCAGACAGCAAAAGGTGAATGAGATTTTATGTATGAAGGATGTTCACAATGAATGGTGTCACTTTATCCTTGTGAAAATGGATATTAACTTAAAATTAGCTGACTTTCATCATTATCAGCAAAAGGTGTCCACAATATTGATTTGTTTTCATTAACGTGTTTTCATTAACTCTAATACCTCCTTAACAAAAGGAGGTATTAGAGTTTCCATGAGAAGTTATAGGATGAGATATCAGAATTTACAGAAGAAAACCAAAATAATATTCTACAACTTGTCAAAAACCTTGAAAGAAATATCCAAATATTATGATGATTTAGTCTATCGTGGATATTGCATGTTTGGTTATCTGACATTCACATGTTTTGTTATGATTGATTGGATTTTAGAAAAAGTGCATGATTGTTGTTGATGAAGAAAGAAGGAAGATGATGCTCCCGGGTTTGAATCTTCGTATGATATTTTTTTCAATCTATATAGAAGGCAAATATTTGGTCTTCATTATTTCAATTTGTTGCAAAGGTCTAGTTAGACCTGTATTAAATGAAAATTCTTGGTTTTACTATTAAAGCATGAGTTTCTTAATATGGCATTGTGACGATGGAGAATACCATTTATTCTTTTTCAACTCTTAAATTTAGATAAAATGGTTTTTTGAAATAATAATTTTGTAGATTTTATGGTAATTTTGTCCCTTTATGGATTAGCCATAGTTGATTTTTCGATTTTTTACTCATTTAAAGGTTTTCATTCTTAGAAATATTTGGTTGATTATAGCATTTTGTAATACAATTTTATGCTAAGAAACTGAGATATCATTGATTTACATTTTCATAAATTATATTACAGGAGGAAGTCACATATACTTTTTATTGTAACTTTAATGCTCATATGCCCATCGTCGAGCACAAAATACCTGAAATACCAGCCTTCTCCATTACTACTATGCAAAATCAAAGAAAAAGGAGATGAGGACGCTTGCCATCGGTTGACGATGCGAGACATGTGGCGGACCATGCTAGCATCACAAATCCTTTTGTTGTGGGCTTTGTGATATTAGCAGGGATTTGTTTCTGTAGAGTTTGAGGGGAGTTTGAGGCTGTTCATTCATTGAAAGGGAACTTGGTGGGCCCTACTACTATGGGGCCCTCCAGGATCTCGCACCAAACTAAAACCTTTAATCCGTGAATGTTATTTAGGGTAGGGTTTGATTGAGTTTTCAATTTTCAAAAAGGGGTTTGTGTGTATAAAAAAAAAGAAAATGGGCTGTTCTTACTCGATCACAAGGGTGCGATGACCCCTTTGTTTTTTAGATGTGCAACCCCCCCAGTTCTATGTAGGGTTTTATGTTTGGTGCGGGCGATTCTTGTGCCAAACACATGAAAGCCTTAATCGAACTAGGGAGTTTGCGCGTCAAAAAGAAAAAAACAAAGTTATCATCTCTCGCTTTTGATTC
>SZWC01004707.1:39181-41681 GCA_023375785.1 Penium margaritaceum | reverse complement strand
CTATGTTTATCATTGTCCTTATGTACCTAATCATGCACATATGTACGTAAACGTTTGGGTGTATTAATGTGTCAATTTATTGGAATATTGCTATATTTGCATCACCATATGATGGTTTGTTTTTTACTTTTTGAAAAATTATGCGTAAGAGTTGTTTTCGGTTCTGGTTGATGTGCCTATTCATACCAATATTGTTTTGCTCAGGATGCAGTCTAAAGAAATGCGATAGTTATGGTGTCACGAAAAGATTAGGGTACCGGTGTACGTTTCGCCATTGTGGTCCTTGTGACAAATAGCTTTCTCGCGATTAGTTGTAAGCGGTCGTGCGGATATCTGTTCGACTTTCAGTGTCGGTGTACTCTCGCTTAAGGATGTGTTCTGTTAGTGCATGTTTTCTGGGTCCTGTTCGGTCGAATCTCCGGTGGTTAAGTTCCCCTCGACTGTGTTTTCCCCGCGATTTTTGCTTTGCGTCCCTTTAGTCGGGGGAATTCCGGCCACCCAGACCGATTTGTCCCCGCGGGAGCTGCTTCCGAGTCCCTCCTGTCCCTCCTCCTCACTGGCGCGCCGTCCCTATGGTGTGGGTATCCCCATGTTACCGTCGCAAGATATTTCAGCTGGTATTGACAGTTATGCATCCTGTCGGCCACAGTCGTACAACCAGAAAGGGATAGGCACTCCGAGGCCGAACAGAGCTTCTATCTACCCCTCAACTCGCTACCATCCCCCCGCCAGCATTAGACGACGCTATGTCTCATTGGGACGTCATTCCCTGAGCCATGGAATTCGGAGCCGTGACGGCCGCCCGATGACAATACGTTCACCGTCAAACCTGATTAGTGGGGACCGGAGAGTTCTTCGATAAGTTACCGTTTGGCTTGTGAACCGTCGATGGTATCCTAAATATTCTAGTTTTCGGTGATCTGAGAAGAGGGTGGGCGAAAACGCAATCCCACTCACCGTTTCCCACCTGCGGCCATGGCCTTCCCGCCCAGCCGAAGCTTACATCTAGTGAGTACAACTGTACAGGTTTGCCGTTTACAATCGATTGGGGTGTGTTTGCTTAGAACGCCGAGTACGGAGTTTGGTTCAACCGCTTGTCGGTGTCTATGCCAGGATCGAAATATATTAACCGCCTCAAAATGGTTGCATTGGACGCGCGTGCGCAAGAAGGGTCGCTTATCCTCCCCCCTCATCTTGTGCCCTGTTTGTGTCTCGGTGGCGCCGATGGATCGTGATCCTCGATGATGGAGGTAATGACGGTAAACCTAATATTGTCTCTCCCTTGAAAAACTTGACTAGATGAATGAGAGCGCCAAATACAGATATTTGAATATCCGAGAAACCTGGACGAGTATGGAGATTGACTCATACTTCCTGCCGGATGAAAACGGTTGACTGTCGGCCAACGACGATTCGGTTAGAGCATGCGGCCTATGAAATCTTAAAACTAATGGTCCCCTAAATGGATATTCTGGAAATGCCTGCCGCACGTCCGCTTCCGCTGAATGCCCATAGTACCACTAGGTACAGAACAGTCTGCGGGCCACAGTCCATTTCCGCGTTAGCGGAGTAACGTAGATCAGAATCTTTCAGCAATCCCCGAGTGCGCCTGGTTGCTTCCGCCTTCGTTAGTTCACCGATCGACGGCAATAAACCGATCGGCTGTATCGCACCTTCCTGTTGTGGACCATCGAATTCGATGGTCTACATTTCCCTCTCTCCTCGTCAACTTTTTCAAGCATAAGCTCGAACTGCGAAAACTCCCCATCTCAAGGCAAAACACGGTTGGGCGACGGAGAGTGCAGAAAGGGACCGCCACCACAACACGTACACACCCAACCACCCCCAGCACCCACACCTCACCCTCCCAGCACAAGCACCCCCACACTGCCCCCCACAAGCTCAACCCCACGTGACACTCCTGCCCAACCAACACCTCCTACAAGTGCTCCAATACTTCCCGCTCAGCCAGTGTTGACTCACACCCCCTTGCAGCATGACATGCCAGCACCCACCACCGATGCCACACCTACCACCCACCAGCCAGTCTCCGTACCGGTCCTCGTCAACCAGACCTCCCTCCTCCATGGACGCATCACTGAACTCCATGGCACCTGCAAAGACCTCCTCTCACCTCTCCATTCGCTTCCTGCTGATGTCGCAGACCTTAAGTCGCGCGTCCCTCCAGATGCAGCAGAGACACTCAACACCATCGCCGAGATGGTGGAAAGCCTCTTCGCCCAACTGGGCGACATCACGCGCACGCAGTGTGAACTACAGGAGCGCGTGACGCAGCTTGGGGAGCAGATGCGCAGCCGCCATGACTCCCTCATCCGCTCCCTTCAGCACCTTAAGCTCCAGCCCTGCTCGCCCAACGCGTCAGTGGATCCAACCCCAACAACCGCTCTACCCACCCAGAGAGAGGCACAACCTGAGCTTGAGCTACACGACAGTCCCCCCCCTCTTACAGAAGGCTGCGCGCGGACAAGAGCTGATACGA
>SZWC01004707.1:10928-35235 GCA_023375785.1 Penium margaritaceum | reverse complement strand
GCCACCCCTCCTGCGCCACCAACCGCCAGCACTACCCCCACTACCGATATCCCCAAGGCTCTCCTCTTTTACCAGACTGTGGTGCCCCGCTCCCCTGGCCTACCCCCCTACCTCTCTCTTCCTATTCCCTCCTTTCACGCGCGTGCACTTTGGCAGCTTCGCACATCCAGCCTCCCTTATGAGCTCTACCTCCCTCTAGCGTCGCGCTGCTGCTCTGCCTGTCTGGCCACCCAGTTTCCTCACCCGGCATTGCACTTTGTGCGGGATTGTCCAGTGTTTTATGAGGTGCGGGGTCGGTTTCCCTGTCTGTTCCCAGCCGATTTGCGGTGCTTCTCGCTAAAAGAATTCCTCTCCTTCGAGGACCAGGCTTGCTTGGCGTCGTGTGTGGCAGGTATGCTCCAAGTCTACTACAGCTACCACAACAGCCCCAGTCTGCAGCAGACACTGGGCTACCCGCATCGACCCCGTGCTCCTCCTCCCCTGCGCCAACGCCACATCCTCAGCATCCGCAGCCCAGGTTGACAGCCGCTAATCAATCAAATGGTGGAATCATATGGAGCGAGCTCGCAGCATGCAGCAGCCCTCTGGCCGCCGCGCAGCTGAGCTCGGCACTTGTGATATGCCGTTACTAGGCCTCTTTGGCCACCATTGGCATGTCACCCATATTGACCTCGTGTGCACTGTCCCTCCCCCCCTTCAGGACCTCGCTAGGACATCGCTTGCTTTGACCTTTGCATGCTTCCTTACATTTGACTGTGGGCACATGCATGCCCCTCTTCATGGTTGTCGTGCGTGTATGTCCCCTCTAACTCTCACTGTCATGTGTGGCTCTGTGCCACCGTCCATTCCCCGTGGAGGGGTAGCGACGATAAACATAATAATCTATCTATCTATCAACACGTACACTCATCGACACCCTCCACCACCACGACCGTCTACACCACTACAAGCACCTTCACCATCAGGGAAAACACCGACACTACCCTACTACCGCCTAAATCCTGATCAAAATACTGCCCTAGATCGTTACCCTGTTGCATGATAACTTTTCCACCCGTGTAGTTAGTATGTAAATTATTTCCGAAACTAGGTAAGAAACCGAGCTGACTCCATGCATGCTCGTACAAAGCTGTAAAAAAGAGGGGTAGACCATCTCAACATTACCTGATTGCTTAATCGTTTGATCGGGAATCCTTCAAATTTATGAGTTTTAGACACTTATAATTCAATGAGCTGTTTTGGACAGTATACAAATAGGTGACCATGTTTGTTTGAAATTACCTGGAAAAAAATCATGCGCAAATAACAATAAACCTTTAGGCAAAAGGATGATATTAACACCCCAGCACCACTTTCAATCATCATTATCGTTACTCAAAACTACCACTGACACCATTCGTTGCTGCACGGCAACCATACAATAGTGCATCACCTTAGTCATGAAGGGGATGCGACGCATTAGCACTCTCTATGCACGACTAAGAACATATACAAGAAGTTGAGGTCATTCATGCTTATGAATGATTTTACCCATTGAAGGAGACACTGAACGTTATTTCTTCAGTAAACTAGCTCATTTGAGGTTTAAAATAAAAATCCACATCTTTAATGCCAAATATGAACATATGTGCATAATAAATGGGAACATATTTGCATGTGCTATGGTGTCAACAAATGTCATATAACATTTGTTCCATGCTCCCAATTGTGGATTATCCCTTCAAAACACACATGCATCCTCAACTCATTCAACACAAGAAGGCTGCATAGGAAACGTTTTTTTACAATTGTTTTTCTACATGTGTACAATGTACATTTAAAATACAATGATAATAATTAGTCATAAGACCATTTCCATAACCTTTTGCGCCTTTAAGTGCATGAGTAATGTTACAAACGCCAATAAAAGGACCCGTGTAGATGAACACTGGTTGACTATAAAAACTATCTCGCCCTTCAAACTCCATAAAACAAAAGATACATTACAAGGAGAATCCAAAAGAAAAAATCCAAATCATTTTGCCTTTTTTACTTTGTGGAAGTTTTCATTACTGAACCATTAATAGAAATCACAAGGGATGTTAAAAAGTGTATGAAAAAAAGAAATTGTACCCTCTCAAAATACCATTAATTATAAGATTGAATTCGACCATTATATATCCACCTAGCATGAGATATATTTGAAAATATGAACTTATTGTAAAGTTATGCATTGTCAACCAGTATTATACCAATAATGTATTTTTCAAATATTTTCTTCAAGTTCTAATTCCCTTATAATTTTTATATTATTTTTACCTTTTCTATTTTCAAATTGTTTCAAAGGTCTCCAGTACGCTACCTTACCTTGTGAATTCATTTTTAAAATCATCAATCCAACTAAATCTTAAAACAAATTTTGTGCTCCTCTTATAGTACAAAAACTTCCATAAAAACCATACATTTCTCTACATCATGTGCTACGAGTATCATTGTTAATGTTTTCTCACTAATCATTCATATCTCTATCATCCTACTCATCACTCTAGCATAGTCTTGATTCCCTTTGCCCTAACACCATTTCCCACCATTTAATTGCATAATACCTTGAAATGCTGAAATAAAATCGCAAACCACTCCATGATGCTTTTTCTATTGATGTTTTTTTCGATTTCAGATGTTCTATCTCATAACAATCCTTTTCTTTAAGAATATTTATAGGCATAATATCCATTCCATTTCATAGTTTCAAATCCTACACCATTCATGTAGCCTCATCAATTTTCAAAAATATTAGATTGAGGCAAACATTTAATTCAATTGATAACATTGTTCTTAATTAATTTGCTTATCTTGAATATTGTTACAAGTTCCCATTCTTTCGTACCCCGTTTGAATATTGAACCAGGTTTGGTAGGTATTAATCCATAATCAATTTCTTTGCCACCATCCTTGTTCTTTGTTAATAGGATATATTTACATTTATGTACCAAGTTAATCTTTTTTATCAATTCTTTGTCCTCATATATCATTGCAACAACGTAATTAGAAAACTCATAAAATTCATTGAAAGAGAATATATTATTAAGCTTATTTCTATGCATCATTGATATGATCAACAATCATATTTCATGTAACAAAAGACAACCATGATAAAAATATAGGCAGAAGTAATATGTTCTATATCGAACTAAGTAATCATCATCAACCTGATAAGTCTTATCACCCTTGAAACTTACTCTAAATTTGATAATATTGTAATGTGTTACAAGTACAAATTTCAGTTATTCAATGTAGAGTATCATCCTAATATAATTCATGTAACAATCAATGTGGGAGTGTGAAATGAAAATGATGATGTGTGTGATTAATGATAGCAATTAAAGTATCTTTTGTATAAATCTGAATTTATTTTACAAGAAATGCACTCGGTAATTCATCAAATGTTCTCAGAATGACACAATGGAATGCATTCGATTGGCACGTTTTGTCTTTACTGGGGCGAGGGATGATGAGACCCCTCATTAAGAATGGTGTCGAACATCATAATTTGTATGATTATGTGTACCCTTGGTACACTCTACCCTTTCCTAATACACAACATGCATTTATGGGGTTTTGGGGAGCTTCAATGAATCATGAGAAAACATGTTCATATTGTGTTATAAATATTTGAACACCACACCTGTCTCACAGATGTATCTCCAAATCCTAAACTTATGACGTCATCGGGGGTGTGTGCAATTGTACCAGAGCTCACTCAAGGGGTTTTACCCTTTACATCACTCCAAAGGCAATCTTCATCAACAAACTTTGAAGAAAGAGTAAAAACCTTTGAGTCTCTTGAGGCCCATTTCTGTGTTTACCTCGGCCCCTCATTCTTGGTCTAAAATGAGAGGGGTATTACCTCAAACTCCGGAGTTCCCACGAGTTTCTAGTTTTGAAACTAGTATTTTTTTTTAAAACTCGATATTCTTCTTTTATGTGTCTGTGTAGAATTGTCACATGTGAGGAATGATCCAAAATTTTGCACAAACCCTTTCTTGTGTGCACCTCAATCCTTTCTCTTGCTCCATCCCTTTTACGTGATTGCTCTCATTAGCAAGGAGGATATGTGAGGGCGAGAGCACAACGCCACACATCTCGGCCATTAAGGCCTTGTGGCCTCGTGGCCTCTGATTGAGCCATTAGCTTGATCTGTGGGTGGTGCCTCATTTACAAGTGGCTGCACATTAGTTGAAGCTCGCTGACCACCCAGTCGGCCGGCCAGCAACCGGCCAGTAGGAAATGGGTGGCTAGCTATCAGCCAACCATTAGAATAGCAAGGGGTGGCTCTCAACCACCCCCTCATTATGATGAAGAAGGATGGCCAAACCGTCGCTCCTGCTACATTCCTCCCCACTTATTTTGAGTCGTCCGGCTCATGACCAACTAGTGCAAGATAGTGAGTTGTCAACATTGTGAAAGAGAATTTTGATTATTTTTAATTCCAATACCTAGCTAAACATAAATATGTATACAAATCCTAGACCTTAGCTACAGCGTAATGGTCACCACAGCAAGCGGCCTCCCATCTTTAAGCTGGAGCATCCGCACGACAACCATGTTGGGCATCGCTAACCTCATATAGTTGCAATCTATAAATACCGCCTTACGAGAATGTTGTTGACGTTTTTTACATTCAGGTGGTGGTCTCTGCCACACATTGTTATATGTGAGTTGCTAGCTCTCTCCAATTCTCGTTGACCATCGCTATGGACAAACGAGATTTAGGTTCCATAAGTTATGTTTTGGTCTAGATTTTGCCCAATGAACTAGGTCTTTTGTAAAAACACATGAGCAGAGTGCACGCTCTTGATGGTCGAGTAGGAAAAGGACGTAATACTAGCTGTGAATAGCATGGAATATTGGTTGTGGTTGTACGGTTTTGCTGTCGTGTATGGAGCCAACAGGCTCACATGAAACACATCATCTATCTTCTTATTTCGTGGACGTAGCAACCAGTATGATTGTAGCCCGATGCGTGCCATGATTGGAAATGGCCCAATCCACTTTGGTGAAGGCTTTTGTGCCCTTACCGACTTTGGTTCAAGGTTCTAAATGCTAAGCGATACTTTCTCTAAGATGTGAAACAAGACCTCATGGAAAACGTTGTCAGCGTATGCCGTGTGTTGTAACTAAGCAACTTGAAGGTGACCCTTTTCCACATGTAATAAGTATAACATGTGCTCCACAAATGTTTGAGCAAAAGAAACCTAAGCTCTTATACAACCACTCTTCATCAGTGGAGAGGAAACCATTGGATGCCACTATTGTTCAACTAAAACCATGTGAAATGGGTAGGCTTGCCTACCAGTTGTTCTCTACAAACTCTACTAGTGTTAGGAATTTGTCTTATTCATTTATGGCAGGGGCCACATACATCCAAAACATCTTCTTTTAACTGTGTTCATCAGATGTGTTTTTCAATTAGTTTCTAGGTGGAAAGTTGTTGACAATTGTGATTTGATACCAAAGTAATTCTGCATTGTTTGCCAGAATTTACTAACATGTTTTCTATCTTGATCAAAGGGAATGCATACCAATAAGTTGTGGTACTTAACGACACCCTCAAAGAAGTTACGATTGGTTTCATCTCCATTCACATCAATGGTTATAGGAAAGAAAGTGTGTTATACTTGTCAAAAGATCCAAAACCTCTAGTATCACATTGTGGCCACGACCCATGTCTAGAATACTAGTATGAAGTCCATAATGACGCACTCCCATGGAGTGTAAAGAATGCCAATCTGTTGGAATAATCTAGCAGAATTTTGTTACTGGCCTTATTTTAAAAACATGGGTCGCATGTCATGCAATACTTATTGGCATGGACACTCCATCCTATCCACCAATGCTAGTCTTAGAGTGGTTGTCTGATCTTTCGAGGTCCCAGATGACTTGTGACCGACGTGTCTTGGAACTAGGAGATAAAATTTTCTCGAAGGTCTCGTGAGATTGGCTCAACAATTTTTTCTTTATGCACAATTCATCCTGTAACCTCCAAAAATATGTGCCTGTCTAATTTTGAGTCTTGAAACCAAGAATAAACACAACATCACATCGGTTTCGAGTTTCTAAAATTGTTATAGTTTATAATCTCTCAAGTTGATTGTTGAATGGGTGTCGAGAGATGTGTTTTTGCTGATTCTTGCTTTCAAGATTCTTGCTCTTAGGATGGATGAGGCATTCATAAAAAGTATTTCTATCTTTCTAGGCTACCACTGTCAGTAGAATCTCATGGTAAAAAATACAAATTATTAACGCTACAAGGAGGGCGAGGCTTTCCCTATAATCACGTGGATTGTGGGGGAAACCGCAAGTCTTGACTCAAGGCACTAGGCATGATAAAAAAACTCAAAAAATGAAGTAAGAATATTATTTAGAACTTACAAGAATTTTAGCGTTGCAAAAAAACGTTATAAGGAGGGGGTCAAATTTCATTCAAGAGTTTGTGACCCCATACACAACCCTCTCTATTCTTGTCTTTTTGTTGTTTGGTATTATTTGGCCTCTTCTTGGGTTCTCTTCATGTGCCTTACGCCTTCTTGGAGGCGCCCTCCTTCTGGTCCACGAAAATGGGGAAACCTCCAAAAATTCTAAAAGTGATACCTTCCTTTTTTCTCTTTTTCTCTTAGGCTTCTATAATCCTTTATGAAGGTCAATGGCACTGCCTAATTTGTTTGTTAAAGAGAAGGAGAGGGAACCTTGAAAATGAAGGCACATTGGTGGTTTTGGGGGTTTTGCATTTTAGAGAAAATCAAGGAAAAATCGAGCTAGCAGCCTAACCAATGGGAGAGGCTTAGATGAACTAGAGTTTAAAATACAGATCCTTGAAAATTTTCAAAAACATTTACGACACTTTCAATGGATACGTTTCAAGCATGTACCCATCTGTGGCATTTTTTCTACAGATATAACTACTTGTGGCATTCAATATCTCTCATAGCCATGAAAAATATAACACAATTGGTCAAGAGGATTTTAATTCTATGAAAACCATAAAAAAAAATGTGTCTCCAACTCTCGGACCTATGTGGTCTTTCAAGTTTTTTGATTAGCATCAAGGGTTCTTATTACAGGTTTCCTCCTTTGTGTCACTCTCAGGGCAATCACCATCATTGACATGTGTAGGGAGACCCAAATATTTCAAGTCTACAGATTCCCAATGTTTTTTCTCCTTGTCCCTTGTTTTAGGATCGAAAGGAGGGGGAATTTCCTGGAACTTGCAAGTTCACACTAGTTTTCTGGTTTTGAACTTGTACCTTGACCTCAACAAACTCAAGTTTCTTTTTTGAAGAGTCAGTGTTAAATCATCATGTGGGAGGCATGATAGCCAATTTCACGCTCACCTTCTACATGCACAACTCACTCCTTTCCCTTATTACTATCCCTTGTTCTTTCTTGCTCTCGGGAGCCAAGAGGGAAAGCAAGGGCAAAACAAATGGCCAAAGGGGCGCCCTTCCCGCCTAGCGACCTCCTGGCCACCGATTGAGCCAATAGCTCAATTGGTGACTGATGGCTTGTCCGGAAGTGGCTGGCTCATCACTTAAACAGCTGCCGCCAACCCAAGTGACCGGCCATCGATCGGCCCTTTGTCAGCGCGTAGCTAGCCACCCCCTTGCTATCGTGAGGTGGGAGGCCCGAACCATCCCTCTTGCTATAACATGTTATAGAACAATAGGCAATAGTTGAACGTCCACATTCAATTAGTTAGGGGAAATACATAATATTAAATATTTTTTTTGTCATGGATTTGAATCTTTTCTAAGCATTAACAATAAGTACAACATTGGTTCCTCAACATTAATTTGAGGTTTTCCTATGATTCCACATATTAAAAAAAACCAAATTCATGAAAGGTGACGTATTAAAGAATAATATCATAAAGCTAGGAATTTTAATACATACAAAGCAAACAATATGTAACTTACTAGATTTACAAAATTATCAATACTTTGTTCCTCCTCTTCTTATGTGTGTTCCTTAATACTCACCCCCCCCCACACACACACACACACACACACACACACACACACACGCACAAACACACATACACACACACACACACACACACACACACATACACACACACACACACACACACACACACATACACACACACACACACACACACACACACACACAGAGACAAAAATACATGTACTCACACACAAATTCACAAGAATATTGATAATATAAATAGATACATTCACACACACGGACACACCAACCCCACACACACACAAGAACACACACCCATGCACGCACACATGTATGCATGCACGCACACACGCTCACACTCACACACATACACCCACACACACATACACACACACACACACACACACACACACACACAGAGACAAAAATACATGTACTCACACACAAATTCACAAGAATATTGATAATATAAATAGATACATTCACACACACGGACACACCAACCCCACACACACACAAGAACACACACCCATGCACGCACACATGTATGCATGCACGCACACACGCTCACACTCACACACATACACCCACACACACATACACACACACACACACACACACACACACACACAGAGACAAAAATACATGTACTCACACACAAATTCACAAGAATATTGATAATATAAATAGATACATTCACACACACGGACACACCAACCCCACACACACACAAGAACACACACCCATGCACGCACACATGTATGCATGCACGCACACACGCTCACACTCACACACATACACCCACACACACATACACACACACACACACACACACACACACACACGCGTACACACACACACACACCCACACACACACACACACACACCCATCCGGTCAAACACACTCACACACAAAAGAACACACATAGGAACAAAGAAACACACACATACACATGTACTCACTCTCTCACTCACTCGCACACACACACACACACACACACACACACACACACACACACACACACACACACACACACACACACACACACACACACACACACACACACACACACACACACACACACACACACACTGACACAAACATCCTATTACAAACACAATAGAACGTAGGTTTTTTAAATTCCTTTTTTACCTTCTATTTGATAAAAATGGGCCAAGGGTTCATTTGAATAGGTTTGTGGCAATTGAGGAAGAAGTGGACAACACGGTTTTGCTAAATGAAATGCATAGACGTATGAGTCCTCCTCATAAAAACATGGGAGGAGAAAGCCTCTTTGTATGTTCAGATTATTCCGTGATGTGGTAATTTCTAATTGCGAGAATTTTGGAAATCCATAAGGTTTCAAAAGGTTTTGAAACATATTGTTTTGTAGGATTCTTTCTTCTATGGTGTTTTATCAAAATTATACAGGTGTACAATAAAATTTACTACTTTTACCATAATTTCTATCGAAAGGTTTGCATATTGGCTTTTTAGTAATGAAACAAGGTGTAAGGGGACTGTTAAGTTTGTATGCGATATGAAACCAGTCTTGATGATTATTTGAAAGGGGAATTGTTGATGTAGCAAACACTTGTTTCTACTTTTCTTTGCGAGCCTAGTTTAGTCCTACCCTCTATACTCGCCATGTTGGGTAATGCATGTTAACTTTTTTTTAAGATGTTTGCTTTGCCGTGTGGGTGTTCTTGAGTTGTGTTTGGCATTTGCCCATGCAACGTGTGTGTGTTTTGTACTGTTTGCACTAATTTACGGCGTACCAGATACGTAAGAGGAGGCGACCCAATAGGGGTTAGACACTCTCGCCATGTGTGCTTATTCTTTCTAACAAACACACAATTTTCTACTCTCAATCCTCACCACTAACTAACTCCCCTCGCGACGATCCGCCTCTTACCTCACGAGAGCACTCCCCCTCACAGATATTGAGAGCCCATCTACCCTTTAAGTACCAAGAGATGGATTTAGCATCACGCCTAACTCCTCACATCCTTCCACATAGAGCTAAGAGCTAGTCAACTCTCTATAGGAACCAAGTGTGGATTTGACACTTCTTTCACATTTCTTCAGCTATGTGCTCGTCCTCTAGTCTCCTCCATCTCCACTTCTTGGTCCTCCCCCTCCTCCTATTCTGTTTAACATGGCATGAACGAATTTAATCAGCCTTTGGTCTCCAATACCCTTGTTTCCACTTCAAATTTCGCTGTCCGCGGTTGTCGTTACCGACCATCGAAATTTCTCTCGCAACCTATGTCGCGGATCTTGCTACTGCCATCCAAACTCGTCACTGTTTTTGTGGGTGCTATCTGTCATAAAGGACGCCTTTCCTAGCACGGGAGGCCTTGGCCCATTTTGATCGCTCCCTTGCAACCAGTCTTGTTTTGATCGCTCCCTTGTACGGGTTCCCCTTGGCGGTCTTGTTGCCCCACTCGTCGCTGCTAGTGTCGCTCGTGGTGCTACTAGAGTTTGTGGTAATGCTGTTGTTGGTGGAGTTGTAATCCATCATGGTGGTGCCCCACTCGTTCTTGCCAGTAATCGTGGTGGTGTTGTTGCTTAAGGCGGCGCTAGTGGCACTATTGCTATTACAGGCATCGTCGGCAGTGTCATCCTTGCTCTTCATGGTGGTTGCGCTACAACAGTCGGTGGTGCTACTACTATTGGCGGTGTTGCTAGAGAAGGTTTTGCTGTCGCTAGAGGCTTTGCTCTTGTTTGAAGTGCTCTACGTGCCAAATATGTTGCAACTAGCGGAGGTGCTACTGTCATTCTTGGTGATGGCTTTGGCGGTGGTGTTGTCTTAGCTTGGGGGGCTTTTCATAGAGGCGGTATTCCACCTAGTGATCCTCAAACTAGCCATGCCTTCACCTAGGCTTCCCTCAATGCCATGACGCTCACATTGATAGTCTTGGATTTTACACTTCCACCACCCAGTTTCTTTTCGTCTATGCTTCTATTCCCATGAAGTCACACCCTTTAGAGATTGGTTGCCTCGCCGTTTCTCCTAGACGCACATTTATGGCATTTGATAGCACTAAAATCCCACTCCCACCCTTCTCATGCACACGGCTAGTATGCTTCTTGGTTTCCACATGCTATACTCTACCACTCCAAGTGTCACCCTTTATCTGCTTAATAGCTACATTCTTAATCCCGCTCATACTGCTCACCGTTGTGAGGCCTAGGCCTTCATCCTTGGGATTTATTTCCTTAACTTCCTTCTTCGTCACCTCATTTTTGGCTCACCTTCACACTCTTACTTGTCCTCTTGACGAGTCTCTTCAAGTCTATTATCGTTGTGCTGAGCTTCGTCAAAGTGAGATTCTCACGTCAGGTGACTCCCTCACGATCCAGGCTTTTGTGACATCCATCCTAGTCGGCCTCGGTCCTACTTTCTTCAGTGCTCTTACTTACTTTCCTTTTACCTTGACCCTTCAATACACTTACCGAAGTCATGAAGTTGTTTGGACCGCTTTATTGAGTGGTCTACGGTTGGTAAAGACTACCTTTGAATCAGCTTCTCATGGTGCGTAGCCCATTCTTCTTGATGCCCTTTCAGGCATCTTCCCACCCCTAGCCACCCATGCTTTAACAATTGAGTCCCTCGCCGACAAGGGAGAAGGTCATTGTCTGTTTTCTTATATTCCATGAACGTGGGTCATTATCATGCTGTGTGCCCTTTCCCTTTAAGTCTTGACCTTCACTAGAAGGTTGCTCGCCAGCGTACCCTTATTATGGATATCCCCTTGTTTTTGTTCCTGACCTGCCTGTCCTTCAACCTCTATGACTCAGACTTGTCGCCCCAGTTGTCGGCCCCTCACCTCTAGCCATAGATCCTCTTCCACTCATTAAGGATTTCATTGTCGCCCTCGTTTGATTTGTTCTTGTACTAATTGTCCTTCATAGTTCTCTGCCCACACTTCCATGACTCTTTTTCCATGACGCCTTCCTTGGGGACACGCATTACCAGGCTAGTGGCCTCAGCTGGTTGAAGTTGGTGACGATGCCAGCACTTCTCGTGGTGAGCTCTGGAAGGGTGCTTTCCATCCGTGACTTCTTATGAGGCAGATCCTGTAGTTTTGCCTTGGCGGTTGATTCTAGGGGTGCTTGGAGCGTGATTCTTTTGACGTAGCTTGTTGGTTTTGGACAAGTGTTGTTGAAAGAGTGCTCTTAGACGTGTGCTTTTAGCAAGGTGCTTCGACTGTGGATTTCTCAAGGGAATCTCTTGGCGAGTTGCCTCAGTTGTGTGCTTTTGACGGTGTGCTCCGGTTGGTTGCTTTTAGACCGGCATCTTTGTTTGAGTGCACCTATGAGGTCAGCCTGCCGGATCTTCTTGGCCTAGTGGTTGTCTTGGTATGCTTCGTATGGATGCCCCTGCCAACGTCCTCTGCTGCAACCTTGGTGGCAGCATGCTCCAGGTTTGCTTGTGTCCATATCCACAATCCACCTGGTGTTTCTTTTATTGACTACTCTTAGTCTTTTTTTGGCTTCTGGCGTGGTGTCCAAGATTTGTGCTTCAGGCATCCATCGTTGTTTACACTATTTTGTTAAAGCATTCACCATTTGTTGCTATTTCTGTTACCGAGCCTAGTTTATTGCTTATCTCTATACTTGCCCTGTTGGGTCATACGTGTTACATTTCTTATGAGATGTACGCCTCTTTGTATGGATGTTCTCTGCTGCGTTCGACATTTTCCACGTAATTTGTGCACGTTCACTATGGTTCGCCACACTGTGGCGAACCACGCATGCAAAAGTGCGTGATTTGTTAGGGGTCACGCACTCAAGCTCTGTTTGCTTATTTGTTAAAACAAAATCGCTAGTTTCCACTCTCAATCCTCGCCTAGAACTAATTTGCCTTGCCTTGATCTCCCTCTCACCTCTCAAGAGCACTCCCATTCCCTATCACAGCTCTCAAGAGCCCATCTCCCCTTATAGCACGAAGAGCCCAAGTCAGCACTGAAGTTAACTTTCAGCATCCCCCCTCACAAAGCCCAGAGCTACCCGGCTTTTGGTATGATCTAACGATTGAGCTGACACTAAGCTCTTAATCCACTCAATTCTTGCTCGTCCTCCACACTCCTCCACCTCCTCTCCACTAAGCTCTTAATCCACTCAATTCTTAACAGTGTTTGCATGTGTAATGCATTGTCTTATTTCTTCATTCCAATTTTAAGTTTTAAAATGATAGAAGATTGGGGAATTTTTGGTTTGAGGCGAACATCAGTTGGAAAAGTTTGAGTTTATTGTATTATAAAATAGGATTTGTATTCAAAATGAATTAAATAATTTTTTATGTTCATGATTTATGATTTAATTATGGGATAGAATGAATTAAATGTTGCATTATAAGCAAAATACTGGAAAGGGAGGAGAAATGATGAAAGGAAATCACAATAAGATGTATAGTATGTTTGTAGGTATGATGTTTCTTAGACATGAAGACAATGAATCGATTTTATCTATATCGAAGAAAAAAACGGGTAGTATACATATCTAAATAACCTCTTCTTGAAAGGCATTATACACTTAAATAGTTCTTTAATTTAATATATGATGTTATTGCCTTGAAATATCATCCAATTCTCACCATAAAGAAGCCTCCTATATAAGGATTTAAGAAACATTAGCCCTTAGAAATTTAACATCAGGAAAGTAGTTGTACATTGCCAGTACTTTTTGAATGATTTGAATAAAAAATATGAAAAACAATATTATATATTAATGTCCTAGTTTGACAAGTATAAAACTTATTGTTGAATTAAAATCGATTTTATACACCATTTTGTGCAAGATTCAATCATGTTTTATTCCTATTATTTGTGGCACATTGCATTTAAATGCAATGAAATTAGTCATGTAGGGTTTATCAATATTCTAGAAACAATTTTAGAGGCTATGTAAGAAATGAAACATTCAAGAAAAACGAATTCAGATGTATGACACAATTCTATGCAATTCATTGTACCCTCATTCTTTGTTTTAATGTGAATGAGAACATTGAATACGCTAAATATATTACATTTGTGAATTTACATTGATATACGATTACTTTATAACTGACAGCACACGTTTCGGTAAAAATCTACATTTCAGCTTTTGAACATGTTGCCATGTTGATCTATGTCTTTTTTTGGCTACGGGATGCAGTATCAGATTTCCTAAGGTTCAAAAAGTTCAACAATTTTATCCCTTAGATGAATGCCGGTCATTTTGGGGATAACAAGTATAAAAATAAGAATAATTGTAAAGTAGAGAATTGCACAAAGAAGGGAGTTTTCACGATTTCTTTCCTTGTCCTCCTCTTTTATGGATTGGTGGACAAACCAAAAAAATTCCTTTGATCACTATGACAAGGGGATATTTCATTTGAATTTGCGTGGCCTTACTGAATATGATGATGCATGAGCAATTTTTCTTATGTAAAGAAATTGAAAAAGTTTGCAAAGGAGAAGAAAAATACCACTGTTGAAAAAAACCCGCTATCAATGACAAACTCCCTTTATATGAAACTAAAACAACTTGAATTTTATCAAATCCTACCGTGGAACCAATGAAGAAGACATGATTTGTATGGGGATCAGGTATATACAAAAGAAAATGTTGTAAAGTATTTGATAATGATAGAAAATAATGTTCTAAAATGATCCTATGATTCAATGTTTGTGGCTACAATGCCTTATTGAAATTTCATGTCCTTTAAAGAGGCAGGTCTGAAAGATGAAATGTGAGATAATTAAGGAATTTATTAATGTTTTGGTCGGAATTCAAAAAGGGAAGGAGGGTAAACGTAATCATAAATTTCATTGAACGTAGATGTTTTTTATATAAAGAGTTCTAGTAGACAAGCATACTTTCAAAGTGTTGGATGTTTATTAAAGAGTAAAATAATTTACAAATTTTCATGCATTTTCTTGAGTCTCATCTGGTACCGTAAAACACACAACATTACTTGGAGCATGTTAGGAAATGTGCCTAATCCCCAAAACACACTAAATGAAGAACATTGTAGATGAGTGAGTACTTAGATATGTTGCGTTTCCCACATGGTTGGAAGTACTTCCTTACACCTCGCATGACAGGGCCTGAGAGAGTAAGGACATTGCTTAGGGGACAACTCTTAGGTGATGATGCTTGGTTTAAACTCTGGGTGCCTCCTAGTGTAGGAGACAATGTTCACGTTGATGAAAAGGTGTTTAAAAACGTGAATGGGATCCTTAAGTAGTCACGAGGGATGATGTTGATGATGTAGCAAATATTTGTTATGATCTTTTGTTGAAACACTGTGTACCCTTTCATGAAGACATATTTTTTAAGATAACTTTGTGAATGTGGCTTTCTTATGAAGGTTTGTGCTCATGTGATGAATGAAGCGTTTCAAGGTTGTACCTTTTAGTGCTTAAAATGTGGGACGAGTGTGGAAGGTGTAAGGCACAATATTCTTTCAAAGGAGTCCCTCTAGACTTATGAAAATGTTAAAAAATTCTGGCTCTTTTGGAAAACGTACTCGATCGATATATTTCCAATATTTTCATGTTTTTAATGCGTTGAAAGTCTTGTGTTTTAACAAAAGTTAGGGCAATTGGTCATGTCCTTACCATTGTGGGATGTATCATAATAATATTTTTTGTTTAGACTTAGGATAGTTTGATAAATTGCTCTTTTTGCTTCCCTTGCACAAGGAAAGGATGCGGACACAAAGCCATGTACGGCAACATGAATCACGAAGGATAAGAATGGAAGCCATCCATAAGGAGGGGCACACATAAACCCATTATCTGATGTAAATTGACGTGCAAAGATTGGAATTTAAGTGTTTGTAAGGGGTTTGTACCACATTCATCAGGGGCCAAGGGGGGAAAGTTCATAGAGATGTTGGTGGTAGGTGAATTGGTAATGGTGGCTTAAGGGGCCTAATAAGGAAATGCCATACCCTATTGCGCTTTATATTCGATGACTGGAAAATTGCATAATTTATTCGACCATGAAAACTGTGTTTGAGAGCTATTTTGGTTTACCCTTAATCTCATTGTCTATATGTCCCATGACACCTGAAATGTGACGAAAGGGACATGTTAGTTTTTCATTTTGATGAAAGCAACTGTGTATGTCCAGTGAAAACAAAGCGACGGCCTTCGCTTCCGCCGTTCGACAATTCGAACGGCACCAGAAAGGTCCGTTGCTCGTTGGATGGTGCAATGGTAGTCATAAGCTGGCCAAATGACCGGCCAATCATTGCTTTTGTGCATTCAACCACCCAAAAATGCGAGTGCAGCTGTTTGAATGGTGGAATAGCCACACAGAACCTCGTTGCTGGTAGTGGGTTTTGCAACAACACCCTTGGCATTGGAAAAAATTACAAGTCTTTACAAAAAAACTCCCAAAAAAGGTATGAAAAATTTCCTAGGTGTGATACGTTTAATTGGATTTCTCCACGTGAAAATTAATTCCATGCGCTTTCAGATTCAACGGAAGATTATTTTTGACGAGTTTCAACCATGCTAAAAATAGTTAATGTCCTATATAAAGAGCAGTAGTGTAAGTATGAATCTTACATGCCAAATGGATGTGAAGACTACTAAGGCAGAAAGGTCAAAGATGAAGATGATGGGTAACCTATTCACCCATCCCTTTCAAGTATTGAGGTTTGCTTGAATGAGGGCATTTTGTATATACAACCTATTCTTAACATCCCTTATGTTTAGGATCATGTTTTAAGCTACCTTTCATGTACAACTTCCTTGCACATTGACATGACTAGCCTAATTCTTTGTGTGGATACGCCATCTGAACACTATTTTTCATTGCTCATTTCTCATGTAACCAACAAATCTATATTGTTACGCTCATAGCCATGTTGAAGACTTATTGTTAGGTTTAATTACTTTTGTGAAATGAAAAGGGTAACACAGGATTTTCAACATTTATGTTTAAATACACGGATTGATGATTTTCCTCTCCCCCAAAAAATCTTCTTTCTTGGTTTTCATTGTAAGATATGATAAGATATACTTCTATTTACAAGCAATATAAAATCTTTTCATAAAAGCTTAAAGTTTCTCTGATTTCTATGATCCAAATTACATCTGGCCGTACACTGTATCTGGAATCATAAAGAATGTTACCCTTTCTCTTCCACAAAAAGAAGTCGGCTAGCAATTTTAAAGAGAAGGCTATAGTAGTATGAACATCTCAAATATTGCCGTGATTGTAATCTGAAAAGCTTTGTTCGATCTGCAAACTGCATTTTGGATAATTGTGTACTGCCGGAACAATGCATTCTGCGACTCCCATCGACGCTCTGCACAGTCTAGACATGTTGTCAAAAGTTCAAAATGGAAATGTTCACGAAGTTGGAAACGTTGGAGGCCGCAGCGCAGACTGTTGACCAGTCGAGGAGATAGCGAACAATTCCCCGTCAGCTGTCCGGCCACGTGGCTGTGTCGTTCTGGCCTTCTGGTGAGCCATGAGCCTGCCAACAGCGAAAACTAAAACCTGGAAACAGGAAAACGCAACAAACCGCAACCCAGTTACCGCCGCCAGGCGAAAAATTTCGTTACGCGTATGCAAGAGATATTCTCGTGCGCTTTCATTTTTGCATGTGCATATGGTTGTGAATGGCTCGGTTGCTATGTGCCAGCATCCCTTCAGTTGTATTCTAAAACCGGATATGAAGAATGGAAAGACTTCGAATAAGCAGTGCGTGGTAGCTGAGAACAACGGATTCATGGGATATATGAAAGTGCGGTAGCACTGTGAGCGAAGACAGGGCAGAAGGAATTCTCGACATGAAAAAATCTACCTGTTTGTTTGGAATGTCATTCAACATCAAGTGAGTTTTCAGGTGAAATCTATCGAAAGTACCCACCAAATAACCATTTTGACCTCGTTACATCATTGAAAAAATAAGTTCCTCTCAACCGTTGTTGTTTTTCTAAAACATAAGCAAGACATTCAAAACCCGAATCCAGCGTAAGTAGAATTTCTTCTTCTACCAAAGACATCATAAAAATGATGGTCACATGGTGCAAGTCAAGAGAATCTTCTTAAGCCAAAAAAATCATCAGGTTGGAGAAAATCTCAAGATGATGTTTTCAATCTCAAGCAAAAAATATTTTAAAGATGAAAACAATCATGAAATCACATCAAAATTAACTTTGAAATGAGAAAAAATGTCTTACATGTTTTTGAAAGAAATCTAACAAATTCCTAATGTCTATGTAAATATAAATAATTCAAATAATAAATTAAAATAAAATAAATAAGATAACATTTCTGATTTTCTTTTTCGTGTGTTGAAAAACAACATGAAATCCTAGATTAACCTTAAAATCATCCTATCATGTCACAGATGAAGCACGTGCATATATTACATTCAAGATGAAAAAAACATTCAGTGATAGAGAAAACGCATGTATCATTTTTTTTATTATGATTAAGTATATTTAATAACACTAAATATTCATAAACTTCCAAGTTAAATAATAAATGGACAATGGTTTTTATATTACCATAATAGATAGTCAAGATGCATTGTTTTATTACTTGAAAAAACAGCCATGCATTAACAAATGAAAGTTAAATGTTCCATCAAAATAATAACTTGATATATTCTTCAAATAAATGGTTCTGATATCTTTGTTCGTGATGTAACATTGAGAAAATTGTTGAAGTCATTATCTTGCCCACATCGTCTACAAAAATTATTCAATCATAATATAGAAATCCCTTTTAAGTTTAATCAGCGCTACTCAAAACATTCATAACGTGGATGGATATTTAATCCATTTCTAAAAAAAGGTACACTAGATAATTGGTTAAAAACGTATAAGTAAACAATATGATACTTAATTTTGGAAAACATATGATTGAATTTTGTTTAAAAAACATTTGATATCATCAATTATGCATATTCACAACTTCACTTTTTAACAAATAAATAAGAAAAATATGCAAATTTCTTCGAGATTTTCAAATTTGGATAACTCAAAGTTTTTGGTTTCAAATAAATAAAATAAATAATATGTCTAATATTCAATTAGTACATGGCCACATGTGGGTCTTTGCCGTGGAAAAACAGATTCTAAAACGAAATTCATAAGTTAAAGATGTTTATAAAAACTTATACAAACAATTAATTCAAACAATGACTATTAAACCATGATTACATCCATGAAATGAATACTTAAACTAAAACAAATAAGATTACTTGGTTGGAGTTTTTTGAAATTGTCCTTATTTGAATAAAGTTAATCAATATATTCATTTCAAAAGAGATTTTGCATTGGTAAGAATAACAGTAACAATATTTCTGTTAAAAAATATATCTTTCTTCAATCACAGTAATATTTGTCATGGTATCAATTAGAAATTAGATTTGTTCATAATTGATTGTTGATCACTTTCACTCGAGTGAAAAATGTTGTTCATTATTGCCTTTAATGTTGCAAGGGCGTTTGTGAGTCCAAGCAACATAACTGTGAACTTGAATTACTTGTATCTTGTGCAAAATGTTGTCTTCTCGACGTCCTTATTAGGTATGAAAATACCATGATAGCCTTCACGTAGATGATTTGCTACAAAATTTTATGTCCATGGAGGTGGTAAAAAATTTAATCTGGTTGTGGGAGGGGGTAGCGGTTCTTGATGGTGATTTCATTTAACAGTCGGTAGTCCACAAAAATCTACATATCTCCCATTCCATTTTTCTTGATAGGTACAAATGTTGCATTGAGTGACGTGGAGGGTCACATATGCACCTACTTGAGCACTTTATCCAGTTACAATTTGAGTTTGTTCAGCTCGTGGTCGCTCATCTGATAGTTCTGTTTTATTATTGGTTGGCATGTTTAGCTGTTGCATCATACTCTACCACTTCCACCTCTGTTGCTTTCTGTAAATATCATTGCATAGTGGGTCGCTCAATAAGAGGCAAATGTTACTTTCTGCCATGAATGCTCATGTAGACCGCTTTGCTGTTGTAATCAACTTGGAGACTATGCTGATAGAGAAAATCACATTGTATTTGAACGAATAAATGACCTCTAGGCTAGGTGGGTAGCAATTGATAAGGTGACCAACTGGCCATGTACTAGAGGACGATAGATTGCAGATAAAATCAGATTGCTTAGCTACATATTTAGAAGCCTTGGAGCCAAAAGGGCAAGGTCACCATCTTTGACTTCTCACCCTTGGCTCCATTTATCATGAATCTTGTATGACAACAAGGGGAGGAATTTTTGGGGTTAAGTAGAAATGTGAAGCAATTTTTAAAAATCCTTGAGCACATAATAAATGAGATAATCCTTTTCCATTTAAACAATGAGATCTTCTAGATTTGTATATTAAATGTCGTTGTTACCAAAGACTAGGGTTGTTGCTATCTTAGGATTAGAGGGTGGAACATTGTTCTTCAGACCTAAAACAAGCAAACCACCGTATGTGATTCAATATAACACATTATCCTCATTGAATTTTGTTGATGAGGATTTTTTTAACTGTGGTGGATAGGAGATCACGTCATATAAAATGAAGGCAAAACTTGACATAATGAAATAAAATGATGGAGTAGTTGGACGGATTAACTTCTCTTTCCATGGTTAGGGGAAGAAAGAGCTTTTTAACTTTTGTTTTTCTATTCCCTTAAGTGATCTTGTGAATAAAGTGTTATTTGTACTACTAAAAAGAATTAGGTTAAAGTGGAGGGAATGAGATACCAAAAGAAAATTCTAGAGTAAGCGTCTCCCCACCTTGTGGGGGATTTTGAGAAGGTTTAGAGTAGACTTGAAGATGCATTTGGTTAAAAAATCTGATTATTTCAATTTTAAAACATTTAATTTGAACCACAATGTGGTTCGTTTCAGCAACGACGTGGTTGGCTACGTGATATTGCTTTAAAAGTCCTTTTGACAATGATCTTGTTGTATTGATCAACACGCCAGATGATGTTGAATCATGATCTATACAATTGCATGTGTGTAACATCTTGGAATTGTTTTTTCATGCTTCTTAGCCATTCTACACAATGTGGAATTCAAAGTAAACAAAACCATACCATAAGAAATATAAAACATTCAGTTATTTTTTATATGAACGAATAATTGAGGACTATTTTTGGTGAGGTTATTTAAATTTGGCCATAATTACACCAAAATCAAATGAAACTCCTCGTCATTGTCATGAATTGTTTTTATGGTGTAATTTTAAGATCAAACAAGACGTTGTCAAGTGTAAAATTACACAAATGTTCTTGAATACATTCAAATATAATCATAAATAACGATATTATATTTATGCCGAAGAAAATTTTTAATTTTTTGCAGTGGGCAAGCTTGAAGGATGTCGCCGAGATTCTGCATTTTATTGGCATGTTTTCTTGTAGGATGTCATGTTTTGTGCGAGCAGAGCTCGAGAAAAACTTAAATTAAACTAGGTAGTCTCCTTATAAAAAAATGAGGTCATCTCTTAATTGCTAAAGGTGTTGACATGTCCCACCTTGTTTCTCTTGATCAGTGGCGCATGCCACTGATTGAGCATTGTGAAGGGAGTGGGCAGTCATGTTTTGGGATGATTATTTTTCAATCGCCGGGTAGGGCTTTCTTCTCCCCATGGCGGAATGGGTAAATGGGCTTTTGCCGCCGTTCTCTTTTTACTTTCAGAAAATAGTGAGTAGCTGTAAGAGTCTGTGTTTCTTTTGGACAGGCAGTCCCCTTGGCATGCCCTTCCCTCAGCTTCAGTTCAGGGGCAGCGGCAGAGTGACAAAATGACGACGTGGGAGATCCTGAGCTGCAATGAACCGCGGCCCACAGCGAGTGGCCGTACAACGCGACCAAGAAGTCCTTGCAAATATTCCAATGTACTGTTCAATGTTTTGTAGTTCTTAGATCTCTTCCTACCTCCCAACCGCCATCTCTGTTGAAAACAAAAACTATTTCTTACAACGGATCGAGGGAGAAAGTAATGGCGTGGACCGTCCGTTTTCTTCTTCGCCGAGTGAATAGAGTAACTGCGTGGACCCAAGTCCCGAATGGTTGAGCCGATTGTCTACTTTGATATCCAGGCCGTTGTCTTCTAATGTTAGTGGATGAATTACGGTCCAGATGTTTTTGAATGGGCATCTTTTTCCGATCGGAGAGTTGGCCGTCAATTCTTACTTGTCCAAAACTGCGTTCCTTTGCAAAACTGTCCGGATGAATGATATCCCAAAGTAAGGCATTAGAGCTGTTGCTCAAGTAGGTTGTCCACATTCTCTGGCTGTCCGGCATTCTCATGCAATCGGCGGCAGTTACCTCGTCACATGGAAGCCGACGTAACGGTCGAACGACGCCGTGGTCGCGGCCAGACTGGCAACAGCTAAGCGAGCACCGTTGAGGCGGCTGGTTGGACGCCAGCGAGCTCCGCATGGTGCACCTAAGGCCCTTGCCGCCAAGACGCCAGCGAGCTCCGCATGGTGCACCTAAGGCGTCAGACAGCGGTAAGCCACCCCTCCTCCCAAACCCTGAACTTCCCCACAATGTGCATGCTGCATGGATATCTGGGCTAGGCCAGCAAGCTTGCACACCACCTGCCCGCGCCCGCCTCTCCCTACTGCTGCGCATCTTTCGCATTCGCCCAGACCAAGGCTCTATCCCACAGCAAGTCCACGACGCCTGTCAGCAATGGGGCCATGCCCTACCAAGGGGCGTCAAGGTCCTTCCCATGCCCACTGTAGCCCCTCACACTGACTTGCCCATCTTGCTCCACGGCTTCCACAACCCTACCAAGGTGTTGAGGCTCCTTCGCGCCTTTGAGACGGATGTGCACCACAGAAGCACCCTGCGGCTAGAACCTCTCCAAATCCACCTATAGGACGCTAGCGACTGTCAAACCCTTGCTGCATATCTGAATCCCCATGATCCTTCACAAGCAACCTCCTTTGATGCACCGCAAACCCGCCTTAGACAGCTAAGAACCCCATCCCCAACCTGTAAACCCCCCTCGTCGCTGACACCGGCACTATCTTTCCTCTTTTGGAATGTGCGTGGACTGAAAGATGTCTCACTACACCACATTTGCTCGTGGGTCTCCACTGCTCACACCTTTCTCGCCTTAACTGAGACTTGGTGGAATGGTGTGGATCCCATGCCTGTGCTCCCAAACTCCTTTGTCCATGCATTACCCTCCCCACTGCACTCTTCTAAAGCACGTGCTTCGGCCAGCAGTGCACGGGAGCCCACAAATCCTCTTGAACATCCCCTACGCCGAGGTGGACTAGCCCTGTACTATCCCACATGCCTCGCCCCATTCGTAAGCCCCCTACCAACCCCTCCGTCTGCTAACTTCCTGGGTGTATGTCTCAAACTCCCAATGCTCGAACCCATCTTCATCTTTGTCTACTACTATCCCCCACCACAAACGGGCAATACCACCGAACCATCCATCTTTGACGAGCTGTCCGCCTCCCTCTCGTTAGTCCCAAATGGGAGTCACACTGTGATTCTAGGGGACTTCACTGCAAGAACGGGCTCCCTTCTCTCCATGCCCCTAGACGATCGCCTTGCTCCCTACTCCTTCACCTCCCGACACAGCCCAGACCCCCATTATCGCATAAACACGCGTGGGCGACGCTTAGTCCGCTTCTGCGAGCAGCACATGCTCGCTATTGCCCAAGGCTCTGCCGAGGGCAACTCATGTGTCAAGGGCTCGCATGGACACCTAAACGACAGCGTGATTGACTATGCACTACTGTCCTATTCACTTTGTCCTTGCTCCCTCACGATGCTAGAACACACTGCAGACTCAGACCACTGTGCTTTCTCCCTCGTCACCCCTCTCACCATTCCTTACACTTGCCCACCTACACCTTTCTCTTGGAAGAAATTCTTAAAATGTTACCCCCTTGCCCTCTCCACGCCTCCAGTCCAAACCCTCCTCCAAACAACGTCAACGATGCCCGAGCTACCACAATTCTCGTCATGTCTCATCCAAGCACTCCAAGCTGCATCTACCGTCGCATGCCCTGTGCCATCGCCTCGCCCGCTCCGCCGCTCGCACGCCCCGTGGTGGTCGCCTCTCTGTCATGCTGCACATCGTGCCTACAAATCCGCTTGCCGCTTGTCCCCACACTCCCCCCACACTGCTCGCCTCATGCTCGCCTATCGTCGGACTTGTAAAGCTGCCAAAGTCGAGTATCATGCAGGCTCCTCAACCCGTACAGTCCACCTATTTACTAGTAACCCACGAGCATTTTGGCGCTCCTTCTCTACCGCGCGCTCACCACCAGCCTCTATCCCACCCGCACAATGGACCTCCTACGCTACAACACTGTTTGCACGACCAGCCCTCCAGCCTGCA